>PVIR01005965.1:0-68986 GCA_004026965.1 Petromus typicus
CTATAAGAGAATTTTAAAAATTATTTTAATAAAGCCAATTATCTGAATGAGAAATTAAGCAGAGATTAATATATAAAATGTTGAAACCAAAGAACTCAGTAGATAAAATTGTTAAAAAAAAAATTGCAGAGCCTCAACTACAGACTATGTTGAACAAATGGAAGAATTATGGAGCTTGAAAGAATAAATATATCCCAAAACAATTATCACATTGAAAAATTGTAGGAGAATTAAGCAAACTTAGATTTGTGAGACAGAACTGAATGACAGATACTTGTAATAAAATTCTTCTTTTAAAAAAGAAGAAAAATGTGTAGAATTACTATTCAATGAACGTTGGCTGAAACTTTTACCAGTCTTGTAAAACAATACATGCTGGTCCAAATAACTTAAAATACATCAGATAGACTCAGTGAAATAAAAAGTCATCTGCAAAACACATTTTGCTCAAAAAATGCAAAGTCCATGGCAAAAGAAATTCTGAAAAATAAATAAAAGAAAAAAACGTAGCAAATCACATATAAGAGAATTCTTGTTGGATTAATATCATAATTTTCAGACTAAAGCTTATAATCCAGGAATATTATAACAAAAGTAATTGTCTATCCATCAGTGGTGTTTTCTAACAATAGTGTAGCACAAATATTTAAATTCCCTTTAAAGTAAATAATTCAGACAAATTATAACATAAAACAATATGATAAGCCTATATGATGTTTTGCCTTTTTGCAAAGCTTTGCAAATCTATTTTGACTTCTGATATTTCCTCAAATCATTATTTCTGGAAGAAAAGCAGCCAACACAGGCACAATGTGCAGGGAAGTAAAAATAGATAATAAAACATTAAAAAGTAAGCAAGGGGATAAACCAGAAATATTTAAAATAAAACTGCTGAAATGTCACAAAATAATTTTTGATTCATGAAAAATAAAATAAATTACCTCTCCAAAACATAAGTGACAAGACACTTTCTTGTCTGGAATCTTTATACATCTTCCTATCACGTGGATTTAAACCCCGGATTTTAATTTTCAAGGTTAAGGTTCATCTCATTTCTACCACTCCTGACCTCAGCACTCACTTTTCCACATTTTCTCTACAGTGTACTCACTGATTTATTCACTGTCAAGAGTAAATCACATTATTCCTGGAACATGATCCTTCTTCATACTATTACTTTTGAAAGGTAGCATTTTTCCATGTGTTCCTTTGTATCATTTCAGATTCCCATTAAACACTGACTTCTTTGAAGGCTTTCTGGAAGTATTCAATTTAAATTATCCCATTCATCATAGTCACATTCTTCTGCCTATTAACTTTGTTGAATCAATCATTTTCTGAAGTTATGGTTCATTCACTTATATACTTGCTCACTGTCTTATCAATTCCAGAGGTATGTACTCTGAAAATAAGTAAATTATATCTCCTTTTGACCACTGTACTTTTAGTATGATGAGTGTTGATACATTCCTAAATATTCAGTATCTATAACTGAGAAAAAATAGTCATTTAGAAATACACTTTGATTTATTCTAACATCATTAAAAATGCCTTTACTTTCATGCAAGATTCATATAATCATGACTTATGAAGAATGTCATTTAGAATGAAAACTTTAAATGTGAATGTCAATATCTGTAAAATGATATGATATAGGAAATGATATGAACTGTAAATTATTAGCTCTTTTTTCAAACTAATTAGTTCTTAAATGTTGAATGACTCTGTGGAAGGTTTTCCTGTCATATTATATTACATTTGGCTTTATTTTTTGAAATAAATATTAGATTTATTGCTATGTAACAAATTATCAGAAACTCACAAACTTAAAACAAAACTTGGGCATTAGTTTACAGTTCTTCAGATCATAAATCAGGGCATGAAACATTTGTATTTTCCCATTCACACCTCATGAGGTTTAAATCAAGGTACTGGCCAGACACTTTTCTTGTCTAGAGTTTGAGGTTTTCTTTTCCCAGCTCCTATTTTCATGGAAGAATTTACTTCATTGTAGATTTAGGAATGATATTCTTCTGTCTTTTCTAGTTAGAACTCAGAACCATTGGTAGGTCTCGTCAGCCACTCTCACTCATTCCAATCAGGGCTTCTTCACCTTCAAAGTCAGAAACAAGGACTACCTCTGGTCAAATCCTCTGACATGTCTTACCCCATCTAGTTGTTTACATGTTTAGGCCAGTCCTACCAATGATAATCAAGCCGCTCCCCCTCCTCCTTTCCTGTCGCCCTTTCTCTTTCTCTCTGAATAAGCTTTGTAATCTTAAATAACACATCAAAAATATTACATTATATTTTCTAAGCCAGCAATTAAGTGTGGTATGACAATGTAGAGCCTATCACCATCAGGAGAAATATTGAAAGCAATTTAAACATTTCCCTATAGTAAACAGATATTAACTTGTTGTATAACCAATACATAAATCTTATAAGTAATGACTCATATAAATGAGTTTAGTTCTTTAAAAAGATTAAAAACTGATATGCAGTGGAATATTGAGCAGTAAATAATTTCTATTACATAGATGTATATGATACATATATCAATTATTCTAATTCTAGGTCAAGAACAAGCAATACTAAGTTGTGTCATTCTCAGTAACTTGTAAAGTTTTCTCAAATAAATTTGAAGTTCAACGTATTTGTGTATGCATCTCATCATTCAATAAGTATGTACAGAAAATTAATTAATGCCCAAGAGATCCAGTTTGCTCAATAATTGGCTTCAATTTAAATAAGATTAAATTGTATAATTATTTTATAATTTCTACATTAAGGTGGAGTGATGAAATGTTACCTGGTTATTAAAATGGAAGTAGGACAAACATATTTTGAGCTTATTATTACTATATGTATGAAGGACATACAATGTACTTTTTCTGTTTTCAAGGGCTCATACTTGTGCAGAAATATCTACAACCCATTGCAATTAGCTTTATTGTACAAGAAATAAAACCTAGAAAGTGAAGGAAAAGCTAGCACTTTTCTTCACTATTTACTGCATGATCGTGGACAGGTTTTTCTGCAAGACTTCTTTTTCATTTTTTTCTTTTCAAAATGCACTCAAACGTTGTAGCTTTTATCAATGCATGTGTTATGTATTGGACACCCAGTGTAAAAGAAGAAAGTTTATTTAGCTTGCAGTTTGTACAGCCTTTAGTTCTACAAAGGCTGCAAGGAGCCTGCAAGGGACAATGGTACATGGCAGAAGGGCAATGGTTATGGCAGCAGAAAACAGCAAAATCAACAAGGGAAGGGAGGGCCCTCAGCATCTTTCTGCTCCTTTTATCTTATGCAGATTACTTAGTGAAGGCAGCACTCACACCCTTAATCTTAGTGGCCTCTGGACTAGCACCGCACCTTTTATCAACTCCAAAAAAATTCTCCTCTGTGCCTGCATGAGGCTTTAGGAGAGGACATAAAACAGAAGCCATAAGAAAGCACACGTGCTTCTCATACTCAAATGCTTTGCTTCTGTTACCTACATTGTGGCTGTTATGATGAAATTCTTTGTCTGTTTTACTTTCTTCACTGTAAAATGCCAAGGCAAATCATTTCTCATCTCCCACACTAATCTCCATAGTGCTGTGGATACTCTCCACTGTACCCTCATTTCTAGCCTTGCTTGCATCCTTTGAAAACCTTCCTTTGACTCTGAAACCCAGCAATTAGGTTTGTAAAATGTCCTTTAACTCTGGATGAATTTCCCCTTTTTATTTTCTGACTTATAATTGTCTTTCCCGAAGGATATTGATCTTCCCGTTGGCCTCTCAAGTATATGATTGTGTCCTCACAGATTTGATAAAATCCAGTCTGCTGGCCTTTTAGGCTTTTTCTCTGTGTAGCTTCCAGACTTCCTCCCACTCCCCAGATGGAAGTCAATTATTCCCTCTATATGTCTCCTTCTCTCTGTGTCTTGCTTCCTTTACTCTATTGTTTTTTTTATTTTGTCTAACTTCGTTTTTGTTTGTTTGTTTGTTTGTTTATTTTTGTTTGTTTGATTTAAGGTATAGGGGCCCTTGTGCTCCTGAGGTAGGCATAGTACCACTTGAACTAAATCCTTTTATCGTTCCTACTTTCCTTTTGTATTACTGAAGATGAATCTGAGAATGTTTGATTGCCCTATATCCCCACTCATTTCAAAACCATTATTTTATGCAGAAAGAGGATCTTGGTTTCCTTAAGCCACTTGTCCAAGTGAGGCTCATATTTGATCCTCTCACTTCAGCCCCGAGAGTGCTGGGATTACAGATGTTCTTCAATTTGTCTGACTTGAATCATGTTCTTTAAGATTCTGTTTTAATATTTTAGAGTTTACTGCTAACCTATAACTCAGTCTTTACTTTGAATATTTTATTTTCCTAAATAGTTCTTTCTCTCCTTTGCACTCCAACTCTAACTCTTGATACTTACATTTTTGTATGTAAAATAAATAATAAATAAATAAACAAAACTTCCAGGAAAATTTTATGAAATAAGGGATATATTTAATATCCTTCTAGAAATTAAATTTAGTTAGGTTTCATTGAATAGATTGAACATATATTTTTAAAATTCACAACACTTTCTGAGCTTCCTAAGGAGATATAGTCTATGTATGCTAATTTATAATGACACTTCTTCTACATCTCTCATATAGGAAATTCACTTTGTTTATGGAGCAGTAAAATAAGTTATAACTGACTTCTTTTTTAAAAATTAAGTTTATCAGTACATTTTAGATACATATTCATAGAGAATTTGTACCTATAAATGATATATCTTGATTTTTCTTTTTTCCCATTCCTCTCCCCTCTCTTCAACTCTCATTCCCCTCCTTAATTACAAAAACTTTGTGTCCAATTTTCCTTGTTTTCTAGTTTTTTCTTTGCCTCTCCTTCAAGTCTACCCTTCTCCTTCTCTATCTGAATATTTTCTTCTGAAGTATCTGAACATCTGAATATCAGATATTCAGAATATCAGATATTCTGAAATATCAGAATATCTTCTGAAATATCTGAATATTTTCTTCCTACTTCACAATATGTCTTATACATTTTTTTCTTTATTACTCACATCAGAGTGATAAGTAAATATTTACGCATACAAGCTCACAGATTCAGGAAAAAGCTTTTCGCCTAACTTCTTGAAAGAAATGTCTCAATGTTTTCCTGCTAACATTTTGTTCTTCTTCCTTCTTTCTGTTCCTTAATTTCTTTCTCTTTCTTTCTTTCTTTCTTTCTTTCTTTCTTTCTTTCTTTCTTCCTCTCTCTCTCTCTCTCTCTCTCTCTCTCTCTCTCTCTCTCTCTCTTTTCTTTTATCTTAGAGGTGAGAAATGTTGAGGAGCCAACTCAGGGCGTGGCACATGCCAGGAAACTCTGCTGCTTGGGCACACGCACCACCTGCACTTTGGTTTTGAATGCTCATCTCCAGAATTGCAAGAGAGCAAGTCTAAAATTTTTAAGAGAGAAGTATTGTAAACAATTCAAAATGAGTCAAGATAAAAACAATAAACCCAGTTTTTCCACTACTGTAAAAAACTTTGGAGAAAATAAGTTATCTAGTAATAACGAACATCACTAGCTTCACAGTTCAGAAGTTAGTCTTTAAATACTGTTTCCAATTTCAAGTAAGAAAGAGAACTCAGAGAAATATCTGATTGTAGATATGGAGAAAATATATATGATAAGCCTGTGACACAGTGTGGTAACTGGAAGCTAGAAGGTGATAGGAAAATTTTAAGACATTATCATAGGGATTCAAGAGCCAATGCAAAGTGTTAACTCAATTGTCAAAGATTCAAGGTTTTAGCAATAATTTTGGAAGACATTGTAATTGATTAATCATAAGGGATATATTAAAACTAAAAAGAATTATAAATATTTTAAAAATAAATTGTTATACTTATTGATAACCTGAAGATGAAGGGATTAAGGTATTACTTTTGTAACTATAAGAATAAAAAAGTTAGCATTTATTCTGATATTGTATATACTATTTCATTCAAAATATCACCTAATTAATGAAGGTGTATTTTTCTTTCCAAAAGTATTCTGCATGAATTCTAAAAGAATGGAGTTTATAAACCTTTTATTGTAACAGTGAGTTGTTTAGAGGTAATGTTTTAAAAAGATAAAAGTTTTTAAATCTAACATGTATTACTAACATTATACTTACTGACAAAACACCCTTAAGATCTATATCAATGAATGACATTTATTATAAAATTTTTATTTGATAGTATAACTTAAATCCTTAGGAAATTAAGCAAAGCAAGAGGATTGTGAAGAGACAGAAATATGATGTTCTTTTCTACGTGTATGTGATATTCTAGAGATAACCAAAATATTAAATTTTAAAAAGTTTTTCATAATACCATCAAATTATGTTAAGTGAAAAAATTAATTTAACATATATTTAAATTATTTTCACTGAAAATTATGACATATTGTTTAGGACAAGTGGTGAAAATCTAAATAATAAATGCAATATGTTCATTAATTGGAGGCTCAATATTAAGTTGTGAATTTTTAAATTAATGAATTTCTTAAAATGAGATTATGTTTCTGAGTCACATTCTGTTTTGAAACATGTATATGTTCTGAAATTACTAAATTAAGCAAATTCATATACTTACATATACATATAAACATACTTCATATGCTTATTTATTAGTAAAAATTGTTGAAATCTATTCTCTTTACAATTTTCAAGAATATAATTTATAGTGTTAATCATATTCACCAGGCTGGCTTTACATTTCTTGAATTCTCTCAAACCCCAACATTTTATTTATTTTTATTTTTATTAATATATGTTTGTAATATAAGATTTTATTCATCGTGGGGAGTTGTTTCCAGTATATGATCCCTCTCTCTCTCTCTCTCTCCTATTCTGTTTCTGTGAGTTCAAGTTTCAAAATTTCTACATGAGACCATGCAACATTTTTCTTTTGTGGCTTTTTTCACTTAATATAATACTTTAAGTCATTTGCACAGTTTTAAGTGCAAGACTTGTCTCTTTCTAAGGCATAACAGTATTCCTTTGCATATATACAACTCGATTTATTTAACCACTCATCTGTTAAAGGGCACTTTGACTTTCACAAAATCTTAGCTTCTATGAATAATGCTGGGGTAAACATGGGTGCATAAAACTTATCAATCTATTGATTCATTTTCCTTTGGCTCATATACAGAAGTATATTGAATCTTGTGGTAATTTTATTTTTTTTCTTTAAAGAAATATCTACAGAGTTTTCATAATACCTATAATAATTCACACTCTCACCAACAGTGTGCAAGTTTCTGTTTCCCCATATCTTCTCTTTTACTTGTTGTCTTTTGTTTTGTTTAGTAATAGGTATTTTCATAAGTGCAATGTAATATCTTAAAGTGG
The DNA here is from genome assembly GCA_004026965.1 of Petromus typicus. NCBI lineage: Eukaryota > Metazoa > Chordata > Mammalia > Rodentia > Petromuridae > Petromus > Petromus typicus. Next base: position 7,393 of record PVIR01005965.1, read on the forward strand.
CTTTTGTTGCAATTCTCTGTTTATTGACTTTCCACTTCTTGCACATTTGTGTTTCTTCATTTAAGAAATGCCTATTAAGATTTTTTGTGCATTTTTAATCAAATTGTTAGTTTTCTTATTATTATTTGTAACACCTGCATTATACAATTAGTATTGTGTTATTTCTTATAGGCAGAATAAGTTTTATTTTTTCACACATATATAACTGAAATGGTTAAATAGATTAGAATAGTTTAGAATAATTTAGGAGATATTGAAAGCTGATGCAAAAAGTAATTGTTTTAATATCCTAGAAATTTTTTTTATCTTTATTGGTACATTAAATATACACATCATGATTGCACTCCATAATGGGGATTTGTACCAGAATAAAACACAATTTAATTCTCATTTTTTCCCATAGCCCTACCCACCCTACCACCCCCCCATATACATAAAATTTGTTTCCTTACTTTTTTGTTACAATCTCAACATTGTCCCCTTTCACCTTATTTTACATTGAGCATTTTCTATTCCACAATATATAACATACAATGCTAGGACTCATTTACATCTTCATTTTCTCATACCAGAGAAAAGATGCGATAGGTACCTATCTGTGCCCTATTTATTTCACTTATGAGGATATCCTCAAGGTATGTCCATTTAAGTAGAAATGATTCAAACTTATCTTTTTTATGGCAGAGGAAAATTTTGAGTCTATATTATATAAAAATATTGCATAAATAGAAGGCAAATAGAATGATGGCTGTATATTTTTATGTTTTGGGTCTTGATGTCCCTTGCAAAGCCTTATGAAGTCATAAGGCTTTTTCAGTGATAGCTGAATCCAAACATTGGGATTAAGGGAGTGTGATCACTAAACCAGTAACTGCTGTTTTGCTACCACCCTAAATCCCAGTGGTCTGGATAAGATAAAAGGTGCAGAAAGACTAGAGTTGCCTTGTTGCTTTTGCTATCATGTGGGCGCCCAAATTGCTTTTCTTCTGTGATGTCCCTCTGCCATGTGCCACTCTGCCTTGGAGTAAGCTGATTATGGATTGAAATATCTATAAATGGTAAGCTAAATAAATCCTTTCTCCTTTAACCTTGGATGTTGGGTGTTATGTTTTAGCAGCAAGAGAAAAAAAAAGCTAACACAGTAGGTAATAGATAGATTATAGATAACAGACAGACAGATGTGTATATATATATATGTATATATATATGTATATATATGTATATATACACACATATGTGTGTGTTTATTAACATTATTATTGCATGAGTATATCATCTAAATTTAAACATGATATAAAGAGACAACAGTTCAAATGAAGAAGAATAAAGTACAAACAAATAAACCAGATCTATGATGGCAAAATATGTTGAAAGTACAAATGTCTCTGTAGTGACTATAACTATTTAATACCTAGAAAAATATTCCTTAAGAAATTTAAATTCTGTATGTGCAAAGATTTTTAAAATGTAGAGGTAGACATATAATATCAATAATCAAAAGCCTAATGTCAAGTTTAATGATGTGAGGCAATATTTACTCTTTGCTCCATTAGCAGTAAAGCACTGTCATTCAGAACAGTAGCATGATCGCCTGGATGTTGTCATGTAGACTTTTATTCAGGTTTTTCCATTTTAATGAAATAGAATATATCTGCTGACATACTGTGTTTTTTCCTTAGATTTAAAAAATTGTAGTAGCTAAATGAAGTAAAAAGCAAAATATCAATTTTTTTTCCTTGGAAAGAAAGAAGGTTGGAAAAGAGAAATGAAACTCTAGGACCCCTCACTTACACTCCTGTCTCAAACCTGCCATCTCTTTTTTACATTGCTGTTGTAATCATACTGATGTGGCTAGATATGGTGGTATTGGAAAAAGATTAAAAATTTTAAAAGAATTAACAATGGAGTATGTCTGGAAGCAGTGCTAGAATTGATACTATGTATAATATATCTGTGTTTTGGACAAATTTAGGCACTTTGTATTTGTATTCTATAATGTCTTTGCAAAGTGGTAGTTGATAAAATTTTCTAAACCTCTGATAATAAAATTTCTTTTAAAAATATATATTTATCTAAGATTCAAATGAAGCAGTAATGGTGGGAACTCTGGACAATTGAGAAATGTTTGCCTTCCTCTGCAGGATCAACTGCTGATACTATTTCACAAGGTTATTATTGCCTTGCCCCACAAGATCTTCAACTACAGGGATTATTGTGGATATCTACCTTGTCTTATGCATGCTGAGATTTTAGGTGTGAAGGTTTAGTACAAATAAAGCTGCAGCAGGCTCAGAGTATTGGGCCTTCTGCTGCTGCTTCAAGAAGGAGTTGAGCCTGGGCTCAGCTTTTCTCTCAAGGTTCCAATTTTGTTTATTGGTTGTTAATCCTTTTACTGTGGGACTCATGGGGGACTGGAGCTTGCCACGAGGGTTCTGGCTGCGTCCTCTTCCCCTCTCTCCTACGTAGTATCCCTGGTATAACTAACACAAAACACTTTGTTTTTGTATTTTTCAATTTAAATGTTTAAAGGACACTAGGTCAAATTTAATTTCAAAATAATATGCTCTAACTACTATATGGAATACAGGTACTTCATACTGATTTAGTGATATTTTGTGGAACTGGGGATCGAACTCAGGACCACACAATTACCAGGCTGGCAGTCACACCAGTGACCTACATCCTTGGCTCAGTGATGTGTTTAAATCATATGAAATGTGAACTAGAATGACAAATATTCCTTTAAAATATTTGGAAACAATTCACATACCTGCATGTATACACAAACACATACACACACACACACACACACACACACACACACACACACACGCCACTCCCATTTTAAAAGTGCCTCAAAAGTTTATTACTGCAACTATTTATTCAATCTAGCCTTCTAATTAAAAATGAGAAAAATAACAAATATCAAATTATTTATGTAAAATACTAAACTGGAAATAATACATTTACAAAAAGATCTCTTTGAAGTACACACTACTTCAAGCCTTTTTAAGCCAATAAAATTCTCAGTAATGTGCTTCCACAGTCTCTGCTTTTGATTTCTGCTAATCTCTAAACTACATAAACTCAGTGGCTAAGTGTATACTTTCAGAGCCTATAATTAAAGAGCAAGCAACATTTCTTTGATGGATGTCTAGTAATATATTATGTGGTTATATCTCCAAAATGATAACCTTTCTTTCAAAATATGTAGTATTCAGCTAATGTCAAAATAAGTCTAAAACAAATACATTCCTTGGTGAAATAAACTTTGGTTATGAACTGTTACCTGGATTTCTTGTTTGCAGTCTTACTTTGATTATTATTTTTTCCTTCAGGTGGAAGCTGCTTTATTTACTTGGACCTAAATATCTGTAGCTTTACTGAGTTTACACACTAAAATTAATCCGATATATAATTATTATCCTCAGAAAGGTCAAAGTGCTTGTGGTAAAAATCACAATCTTAAAATTAGTACTAAACTGTCATATGTTTTCCTTGGTAAACATTTCCAAACCCATCAGGAAAAATATGATTGACTTGAGTGAATAGGGCTATATTCGTAAGATTTAGTACTCTTTAATTATTAGATTAATAAGAAAGAATTACATTTTATTAAAAAGTCTTTATGTGGGATTCACTTTATTTGTACTTGATTTTGACAATATTGTCAATATTCAGAGTAGGCAAAGGAGAGGAAAGAATTACATTTTATTAAAAAGTCTTTATGTGGGATTCACTTTATTTGTACTTGATTTTGACAATATTGTCAATATTCAGAGTAGGCAAAGGAGAGGAGACAAAGATAATGAGTAGTTTAAAAACCTCTATCTTGGGCTGGGGATTTAGCTCAGTGGTTCCAGCACCTGCCAAAGGGCCTGAGTTCAATCCCCAGTAACCACACACAACAATGCCAGGTGTGGAGACTCACACCCAACATCACACCTGTAATCCCAGCACTGGGGAGGCTGAGGCAGGAGGAGTGCTGTGAGTTCAAGGCTGAACTCAAGGCTAGCCTGAACTATAAAGTCACACCCTGTCTAAAAAAAAAAATAAATAAGTAAATAAACATCTGTGTGAAAAAATGTATTTTAAATATTCTGACTCCAACTTAATTTTTGCTTCTTTTTACTTTCACTGCCAATGAAATTATTTACAATGCTATTACTTTAGTTTAAATGGGTAAGAGACCATAATATGTTTAAAGGCAGTTTCACAATTTATGACTTCCTCTGTTCTTCAGTTGCATTACTTCCAGTAGCAGATTGACTTCTCTTTCTGCCTGGATAAAAGTCCTAAAATTCCAGTCTAAGCACAGACTTAGCTGTGAAGTCTTTCTTTATTGTCCTTACTCATGACATTCTCTCCCCTCTGCATTTATTGTCAGCATGAACACTCCCATCAAAAACTTTCATATCTCCCAGGGATTCAGAGAAAGCAAACTTCAGAAAATGACTAATGACACAAACTGAAGCCAAGCGAGTCATGAAAACCACTAAGTGCTTGTCTGAGGCAAAGGATATCATGAGCATTAAGCAAGACCGGTGCTTTCTGAAAAATTGCACCGGAGTCACAGGATCTTGCAGTCTTAGGAAATAAGATTGGAGAATATTAACTATGAAATTGATATGAATGAGAGAAAAATTTCTGTCATTACTGATCTTAGGAAAACCTATTAGAAAATATACATGAGCACGTTATATTAAAGCTTATGAAAAGAAAGTATTTCCCTTCATATCACGGTTTCCTACATCCATCCCCAAATAACTTGAGAATTATACCAGTCTCATGAAATAAGTAAAATTAGATGGAACTTAAATCATTGTAACTTGCAAAAGAAGACTGTTTTGTAACTTGATGACGAGTTTTGTTGTATTAAAGAACTTTGCAAACAGAGTAGTGTAGCTAAAACTTGCCTGAGATTTCTTGGCGTCATGTAAAAAAATAGAAATAATCTGATTCTGTGTGATTTCTCCCAAGTATTAAGAAAGAAAATTCTCTAGGGCAGAGAAAAGTAATTCATCTCAGTACTATAGAATGATAGAAATATTTATTAAAGACAATCACAGTCCTCGTGTTCCTATCAGTGGTCCCCAGGTGATGATAAGATCTATAGTTTCTTTCCTGAGTAGACAACATGAACAAAATGAGGACAGTTCCTTTTGATTCATTCCAGTTAAGGGGGTATTATTTTTTATTTGAGACTGATAACCAAATTTGTTGTTTCACTCATCAGTGTGTTGTAAATTGGTTCATTTGATTTTTACCTTACTATGATGATATTACTAAAAAAGTTATAATTTTTAAATGACACTGTCTCTTCACTGTATTTAAAAAATTACCTGAAACAGTTTTTTCTTATAATTGTTTAAAATAATCCTAAACTGATGTATGTGTATATATATATATATATATATATATATATATATATACACATATATGTATATATATATATATATAGTGTGTGTATATATATATAATCTCCTAGGCTATTCAGCAATTATTTATCAATATTTTATTTTATAGACAATATGAATTGCATTGAATATATATATATATGTATATATATATACATGCATACATATATGTTTGGGATTATTTAATATTTATTTAAATCTCACCTCTAAAAAGTTATTAATGATTTTAAAATGAGATATTCAATAATTAAGGCACGAAAATTATTAGGAAATACAGACAAAGTTTAGGTATGCTTTAAGTTTTTAATAATTTTTATTATAATGATATATAGGTCTTGGTCATTTATAATTGGTTATATGATTCTATGCATCATGATAAAGAAAAACTCATTTAAAAGGGAATTTTTGAAAGCCAGCTTTTCTACATTTATGTATAAAAATTCATTGAAATTCATAGTTGGTGTCTATAAAATAAAATTATTGAAAAATAGTTGTTAAATTGCCCAGGATCTGTACATCTCTAAAAGCCTTCCAAATAAAATATTGTAAAACAATTGTTGAATAGTTTTGGATCTATACATTTCTAAATCCTTTCAAATAAATAACAAATTTGATTACTGTTTGAGCTTCCTTCATAAGAATTTGCTGACTTAAATGTGGCAAGTTTTCTTCATAAAAAAGATTTTGGCTCATTAAATCAACAATTTGGTACATCATCTCAGTCTCTTTAAGTATACTCATAAAAACTCAAATTCATTTTCAGGTGATGAAGACAACTTGTCAGGATGATGACTATTGGCTTGCTTATGTTTTCACATTTAATTTTCATATTTGGGGAAAGATTGAAGAATACAGAGGAGTTATACAGATGGCAAATTAATATTGCTCATAACTTTCTTCATTTCTCTCCTTTACTGTTCATCATTTAGTTTATTTGCATGAAAACAAGGTCTGTAATTCTTAAAAATTCGTTTGGGTGAACTATCTCAGCATCCAAATCATAATCTCATCATTATAAAATAACTCTGCATCACCAGGCAACAGTAGAACTACAGGTGATTAGGACTCCAGGCACAATAGAAGCCACACTTTAAACAGATAATCATAGTAAGCTCCAGGAAATAAAAATGATATCACAATCTCTAATTTTTAATAGCAGGAGAATTGAGATGAACTCATCCTGATGTGATAATAATTAAAGCTATTAAATTTTTAAATCATCAGCGATGCATCTAGTGAACTTATTTTAGAACCCAATATACAATAGTCTTTTTCTCATGATGTTTATAGGTGATATTTTGAATAGTATTTATTTTTTCCTGGCTTCTTATGAAAAATTGTGCGAAGGATAATAGCTCTAGGTGAAGGATGGTTACCCTGCTCTGTTCTCTTCCTATTTTTAATAATTCCACTTAATACAAAATGAGAAAAACTGAAAGAAATTTATGAGTAGCCTTGTTTCCAGTTATAGAATTTTGAAAGATTCTTAAATAATATGAATAATATACTAGATAACTTTGCAATATTATAAGTAATTTTTTTTGTTAATAGAGAATATACTAAAGCAGTTTCAGGTTTATAAATATATTGAAGAGAATGTACAAAGTGTTTGTATATCTTCATATCTCTTTTTCCAAGTCCCACCCTTTTCATACAATATCCCTATATAATTTTTCCCATTATTAACATATTAAATTTCTATGCTATATTTTTTCGATTTGATAAACAGATATTGGTATATTATTACCCCGGACTTCATAGTTTACATGTGATTTATAGATTACTATTAGCTTTTTTAAAAATCTAATTTCTTTTTTGTGAATTAAGACATAATGTCATATGTCTCATAGGTACATATATACAGTTACTGGATCACAGAGTAATCTAATTTTAAATATTTTCAGGAGCTTCCATACTGTTTTGCATAATGCCATTATTCCAACCAACTAAAAGGTAAATTTTACCTTTTAGCCAACACTCATTTTAATACTTATCTCTACATGCTATCTCATTGCAGTTTTCCTTTGCAGTTGCTTGATGGTAACGATTCATCTTTTTTTATGCCTTTTGCACAGTTTTATATTGTCTTCAGAATAATATCCATTCAGGTCTTTTCTTCTTATTTTTTATATTAGTAGATATTTTTTATATTAAACCTTCATCAGGTCCATGCGATTATCTACTTTTGCATAATAGAATACCTTAAATTAATTGATTATTATTCATTGGAATATTTAATGTTACCTAACACATTTACTTTTGCTTTTTTATTCATTTTTAGTGAATCTAAACATATTATTGCCAGGAGGACCAATAAGTTCTATTATATATTTTTTCTAGCAATTTGAGTTACAGAATATATATTTAAAATGTAATCTATTTCATGATAGATTTTATATTTTAGTGTAAGGCATCCTTTGTTATTTTTTTCAAATGAATATCCAATTTGACCAAAAATTTTATGGAGGAGAACTTTGGTATATAATTCATATTGTAACACATTGCAACTCTTATTAAATATTAATATATTATATATACATGGCTTTATTTTGTTGTTTGTTCTCTACTCTGGTCTATGATCCTGTTTTGTGTGGTTGCATTAGAATAGAATATGTCTTGTTTTGACTCACGGTATTGCTAAGCCACTAAGCTCACTATTGATTATAAAATTTCTGTGACAATATAATGAGGTATATAGAGTGTCCTCACATTATATTGAAATTGATTTCATCAAAAAACAACTAGATTATTTGAAATACAACTCACCCTTGACTTCTTTATCAGAATTTCAAAATATTAATACTCACTACTTTGAAATTATTTCCTTCTCTTTACTTATTAATCTTTGAAAACAGAAATTATATCTATAATTTTCTAAATATTGTGATTATGATACAAATATATTATCTTTAGCTTCTATTTGTTTTTTCATCATTGTAAGAATCAATCAACTGATTTTTTTCTCTTTTATTGCTACACTCTTGCCTCTCCTTGAACTACAAAACCGTAAGATATACTGAATACTGCAACTCATCCCTGAAAACACTCAAATTCATTTTCTAATTTGGTTTAGTTGCAAAGCATCTTTCCTTACTAAATCATATTAGAAAATTATAAGCTTTCCTGCACTACTTGATTTCTGCTTCCCCTTCTACACTAATCTGCAAACATAACCAAGCCCTGATGTTTTCTTAACACCATCTTTTCATTATTCTCACTTGATCCACATTCATGTTTATGGTTCAAAACAACATGTTCTATCTCTCTTTTGGTGATATTGTCTTAGGAGTTCTCTTTTATCACATAAAATCTATAATTTACCAGCATCCATAGTGAAGTTGCTAAATTGCTCAACTGAATTCTGCCTAAAAACTTTTACATGATTCAAAGATATATTGACTTCAAACAAAATCCAAATTCTTCATTGTGACACAGAAGATTCTTGCTAGTCATAAAGTTAATTTGTTCTCCCAGTACAACTACATTTTCAATTAGTACATAGCAGCTGTTGTAGGATTATCCACATTGTATTTTTTAAATGTTACCATACATATGCAAAAGATATAGTGAAAGTCTCCAGGACTCTATAGAATGACTAAGCCAGATAATAAAAGGACCTGTAGTGAAAATGAACTAAAAGTGTCGTGATAACAATAATAATATAGTTGAGGAAGGGAAATTTGGAAATGGAGGGATGAAGAGAAGGTGAGTGACGAACAGAAAGGATTTTAAAAATCAAGATATGTTTTATATTCATATGCCTATTCCCTAAGATAAATGTAAAATGAATCATACATTGCAAACATATTAATAAAATAATTTTTTAAAACCCTGGTTTTGTAAACTAGTCATCAAATGCTCTTTGCTTTTTAAGAAGATCAAGAAATAAATGTTTTATAATTTTGTACTAAAAACTGAGGTATCTACTTGTGTGTGATCGCAATTGATAGCAAAATGTTAAATTTTCATAAGTTTTAATGATATTACCATTATAAATATGTTTTTGGGGAAGAAATTTTTATGGAATTAATATTCTGAATAGATGAGTTGATGGACATGATAGACAAGATTAAAATAGTGATATTTTATGCCATTAGAATAAAATGGGCCAAATATATGGAGTTTATATATTTTGGGGACAACTTCTTTCATTAAATTCTCATACATTTAGAGATTTATTATTTTACCTTAGATCAGAAAACACCATACTTTGAGAAATAAACTCTATGAAATACAATAAGGCACAAAACAATTTCTCATTTATATATAGAGTCTAAAAATTCAAAAATACAGAACCTGAAGATAAACAGTTGATTATCAGGTACTGGGTACACTAGGTAGGATAAGCACAAAACTGATTTTAAAAATATACAGAATATCAGTTAAATAAGCATAAATTAAAAATATGTACTGTTGAGTATGGTAACTATAGATAACAAGGTATCGTGAACTTCAAAACTTAATGAGATTGAATTATATGTATTTTCACTATTAAAACTAATATTTGTGGGATGTAACATACATGTTAATTAGCTGGATTTAATTGTTATTCTGTGCATATTTATAATCAATATATCAAAAAGATATCACATAATGTATATATAATGTATACACACATACATATTGCAATATACACAATACACACACACACACACACACACACACACACACACACATATATATATATATATATATATATATATATATATATATATATATTTGAGGAGTACATCTGTGACAGAATTATTAGATGTGGGTTGAACTTTAAAATTATTTATTCCAGGTGAAAAACCATTTTACAAGTTTACAAATTTTGAGTGCATTTTATAGATATTCCTTTTCCTTATTGACTTGAAATGTCATTACAAAATGGATACAAAATATATGGTTTAGTATCAATATAGTACCAATTTCAAAATAAGTATTCATGTTTTAAAGGTTAAAAATGATGAAAGGCAGCATTTGTAAAGTAAATCACAAAGGTTTTCATTAAATTGTAGTTATCACTAAAACAACATACTTACTATGTGTAAAACTGGTAGCGTTTTTAGTAGGCTGCATTTAACTAGAATAACTCATTCCACTGCAAGTAGAAGCTTTTATTATTAGTTTCATATGATATTTGAGCCAAATAACATAAAGAATGAAGTATTTTATATAAAAAATTCCTACATAGAAAAGAAAACAAACAACAAAGTGTAGACACAAACTACAGAATGGGGAAGTATTTTTGGCTGCTATTTCTAGGATAAAAAGAACTCAAAATAAACTACCCCTTCCCTGGACTCACAGGAAGATGACAGAGAAGGAAGCAAGAGCAAACAAACTTCACCAAAATTTGGAGTCTAGACACTGGAATGCAACATTGGAGAGAGGAAAGAGAGGGAGGGAGGTGAATCCCCCAGGGCCCTAGAAGGGTCTGAAGGAAGAACTGAAACCCATGGAAAGTGAAGAAAGAGGCCAACCTCCACACAGCAAAAGGAGGTAGCAAACTGCAAGACTTCCAACTCATGGCATAAGACAGGGAGCTTGAATCTGCACAGACATGAGGGATAGATAAATGCCAAGACCTCCAGGGAAAACTGCACCATGACACAAATCAGAGGATGCTGTGAATTTAAAGAATTGATATGCCTCCAGTCCAAGCATTTCCTTGAGAGAGAGTTTTGCTAGATGTCATTGTATGGTGGGTCCAACTCAACCAGGACTAATATAGCTGAATATTGACTTAATCTCTGGGCTCTCACAACTGTGTGAGACAAACTAGAAAAGCAACCTCATGAGACTGAGAAATGCCAACCAGTTGTATCTCTAAACTGGATCATAAACCTAACCCTAATGCTAAGCTTCACAAAATAACATAAAAGATATAAACGACAACCAAAACTATCATTACTCCAAATCATAACACAAAGCACAATAGTAGGCTGAGAAAACACACCAGAGCTCGGTGAATTGAAACCAACACTGTGGTTTAACATCATCATAATCCTAGACCCATTACTAAACTTAGAAAAGGAGACTGTTAAATGCAAAGGAACACTATCCCTCACAAGAATCATTAACAGAACCCTCACTGTAAGCATAGAAAAGTAACACAGACAATTGGTAAATTCAAAAGGATACTAACACTAACCAGGATCTTCATCCTGAAAATAATCCTATTAAAAAAAAAAAAAATCAAACCAAAGAGACTGGTACATCACACTGTCCCTAACCCTAACCCTAATATTAAGGCAAGAAAAAGAGCACAGACTAGTAATGATAAGCAACACTATCCCTACCCCAATTCCTAACTGTAATCTTAAAAAAAAAGAAAAATAGTCTGAAGACAACAGTAAATGCCAAGCAATACTCTCCCAAACCTGAATCCTAACTTGAATACTAATTCAAACCTCAGGAAAGGGACAGAAAAAGACAAGTAAATGGCAGTCAATACTAACCCTATCCTGGATCCTAACCCTAATATGAATAGAAAGCCTAGGAAATAAATAAAAAGAGACAAGCAAATGCAAACCAACACTATACTTAATTTGAATCCTAACCCAATGCTAATCTAACACTAAACAACTAAAAGAGACAGATCTCTAAGTGCTTTTCAACACTCTCTCTAAGCTGAATTCAAACTATAACGATGGTTCCAAGCCTAGAAATGGAAAAGAAATAATTGACAAATAGAAATTGACAGCGTTCCTAATGTATATCCTAACTCGAATCTTATTCTGAAGACTAGAGAAAGAACCCAAATGAAATGGTGAAGGTAAACCAACATTATCCTCAACTCTAATCCTAGTGCCAAATCCAGAAAAACAGAGTAAAGACAGTGATAAATTCCAACGAACAATGTCCCAAATGCAAATCCAAATGGGAACGTTAATCCTTTGTCTAGAAAAGGGAATTAATAAGACTAATAAATGTCAAGCAACACTATCCACAACATGAATACTAATGTTAACCCTAATCTTCAGACTAGAAGTGAAACCCCATAAGACTGGAAAATGCAAACCCACACTATCCTTAAATGTAATGCTAAGGTAAAACCTAATATAAGGATAAAAAAGGGACACAAAGTACTGATTATCTTTCACCTGGTTCCTAACCCTATTCCAAATCTTCAGCCTAAGGAACCCAAGAGATTAGTAAATTCAAATAGACAATATTGTTGAGCTGAAAATCAACTCCTAATCCTAAACCTCAGCCTAGTCAGGAACCCAAAAGATTACTAAAGGCAAACCAACACTGTCTTTAAACCCAATGCCAATATTAACCTTAGGCTAACCCTAGAAAATCAATGCAGAGACTGGCAAATGAGAACTAAGACTATCAGTCACCTGAAACCTAAAACTAACCTAATCCTAAACCTAGAAACACAGCCCACATAGATAGGAAAATTCAAAATAGCACTATTCCTAACAAGAATCTATACTCTGACCAACAACCAAAGCCTAAAAAGTCAACACAAAGAGACTGGTAAATGCCATCAAACACTATCTATAAGGCAAATCCTATCCACATCACTCAATCTAATCCTAGAAAATGAACCTAAAGAGACTGGTAAACACAAATGTATAGTATTGCTAAGCTAAAATCTAATCCTAAAGTCTGTGTCAGCCTAATAAGGCATCCAAACATTTTAAATGCAAACTATATTATTCCTAAAATATATCCTAACCATAACACTAACAGAATAACAAAAAATGAACCCAAACAAACTGGAAAATGCCACCTAATATCCATTTTGTGAAACCTAACCCTAATTAAGCCAAACCTAGAAAAATAACCCAAATAGAGGGTAAATTCAAAGCAACACCAGCCCTATCAGAAGTCCTCACTGTAACTATTATCCTAAGCCTAGAAAAATCACACAAAACAGTCTGATAAATGCACTCCAACAACATACCTAACCTGATTTCTAAACATAACTCTAATCACTCTCAGAGGAGTAAGAATAAGAGACTGATAAATGACAATCAGCACCATCTCTAAGCCAAATACTAACCCTAACACTCTTTCTAGAAAGAAAATGAAAGAGACTGGTAAATGCAACCCGACCCTATACCTGATTTGATTCCTAAACCTAACTGTAACCTAAACCTAGAGCAGTAACTCAGAGAAACTTGTAAATGCCAACCAACACCATTCCTTCCCAGAATCCTATCTCTAACCCCAATCCCAAGCCTTGAAACAGAATTCAAAGAGACTAGTAATTGCAAATTCATACAATCCTTTAACTACATCCTAAACCTAACCATAATACTAAAACTGTAAAAGGAACCTAAGTGACTGGCTAAGACAAACTGGCAGTATCTGTGACCTGTATTCTAACTCTAACACTAATCTTAAACTTAGGAAAAGATCCCAAAGAGACTTGTAATGCAAATTCACGCTCTCCAAACACAAATTCTAACCCTAACAGTTTCCTAGGCCTGGAAATAGAAAACCAAAAGAGACTGGAAAGTGCCAAATAGCACTGTCCCTAATCTGAATCCTAACCCTAAAAAGAGAAATACAAAACAGTCTCTAATCAACATCGCAGCAAATATCCTCAGTAAGGTACAGTCCAGCAGAATAACAAACTCAATAAGGTACACTATGATCATCTTACCTGAATTATTGCTGAGATTCTCTGGTCCATTCATAAAATATAAAAATAAAGTATAAAACAATGTAACATGTAAAAAGAAAATAAGGTGAAGAGGAAAGAAAGCTGTTTTATTTACAAGTTAGATTTAAAAGCAAAATACCATGAAACAAATTTCTAAAGTAGGGATAAAGAACCCAAACTAAACTTGATAAACAATGAGAATTTAAAAGAAGAAAGAAAGAAAAGAAAAAAATAATGGTATAAAACAAGTGAAGACAATTATTTGAAGTGTCATAGTTTATTATTTTAGAACAGAGTTTAAAAATTTAAAAGAAACATTTAAATTCAAATATTATAAATACTATGAAACTTAAATACAAAAGCAATCTTTTTTTCTATATGGTAGGTAAAGATAATATGTATTAAAATATGTGCAATATATATATATATATAATGTTTTATATAATGCTTCATGAAAAGAAAATTAAGTAGGTATTATTGTTTCCTATTGTTTTGTATAGTGACATGAATATAGTTAATTATTATTATTAGTTCAGTTATCAAAATGCTAATTTAACCAGTATTCATATAAATTCATAAGAGTTCCATTAGAAATTTACAAGGATTGTCTTTGTTTCAAAATCAAGAAATGAAATGATTCGAACTAAATTATGTGGTGGATGACCACACTGCTAAAAAGTTAAAGGTTTGTACCAGAGCTTCTCTTGTTATTGAGTACAATGGATGATATTTAAAATTAACAAGTATTGTTAGAAAAGAGAGCTTTAGTAGAACGAATATCATTAATAGTGTTATTATGAGATATTCAAGCAATAAAAAGCGGATTATTTAATGATTTTTAATTTTTCTGTGTAGTTTTGAAGACTTTGATAAAGTTGGCAATTATGAGTGTCCTTTCCTGCATTATTGTGTGGGTTTTTTCAATGATAAACTTCAGAAAAGATTCATGAAAAAAAATTTGCTAAAAATATCCAAAATTAAGGAATTGTGACAAACAAGTGGCAAGAGAACAAGAGTTCAAGTTGATGATGGTCCTGAAGTGTAGTTAAAGTGATCTTCAAGTCTAGGTTAAATAGAAGAGTATGAGATGAAGCTCTGGAAGGATAAAATTTGGTAAGTTTAAAGTAGTTTCCCAGTTGAAGAAAGAAATCTTGGGAATAGTAATGTCAGATTATATTTAGAAAGTAGAAAAAATGAAAATGGAAGAAATATGCTGACATTTGGATGTGTTCACAGGATAACTAATATTGAATATATGGGCCTTAGGCTAAGCATATCTTGAAGAGACCTACAATGAACCCACAGCAGTCAGAAGACAAACATAGTTGGACGCTATCCAGCCAACTGTAATTTTGACTAGTATAGTTTAGTGAAATTCCACATTTCTTGTCAATAAATGCTTATTAAAAGAATGATTATGATCATTTGCTATGATTAGGAGCTAGCTAAAAAATACAATAACACAGGATTGTAATAAATATATTGGAGCTTATTTGAGATTCAAATGACATTTCCAAAGAACTTCTATACGAAGGTAGAAAATTGATAGGAAAAATCAGGATTCCAGGAATGATGATCTGATTTCACATATGATTAGATATTGAACAAGTTGTTACCTGGAGTAACACTAGAGAGAAAAGGAAAATGAAATTGTGCCACTGACTTGAGAACTTACAAGGAGCTATGTTGAAATTTGAGCTGCTTGATTTCAGTACTATTTGATAAAGTGCTATAAGAAAGATGAACTCAGAAAAAATACTTGCTCAGTGTAAAAAAAAACAAAAATGGAAAAATAATGTAAGAAATTCAGATGCTGGAAATGAAAAGCATTATAATCATTTTGATGAGTTATCTAGAGTGTTCATAAAAATGTGCCAGACAGAGGTGATGCACAAAAACAGAAATAACTTGGCCCATAGTTCTGTGAAGTCTGAAATCAGAGTTGTGGAAAAGACACGCTCCTTCTGAAATCTCTGAAGAAGAGCATCCTGGCCCTTCAGGTTCCAAAGCCTCAAACACTGACTGTCTGGTAAGAGTCTAACTCCAGCTCCCTGCAGGAATCTTCATAACTCACTGCTAGGCTTTTTCCTGTGTATGTCTGTCTCTGTGTTCAGATTTTCTTGCATTATAACAATATCAATAATAATAGATTAGGGACATCTTTAACAACCTCATTTTAACCTAATTATGTTTGTAATATCTATTTAGAAATAAGATTAAATTCAGAAGTAATAGAGTTATGGTTTCAATATAATTTTAGGGAGACAGAATTCAATTTGTGACACCAACTTTCCACACAGAAGACTTAATGTTTGCCTCGGGAAAGAAATGACCATTAAGATATATGATGTGTGTCCTGATCAAACTTTCAACACTCTCACTGTGGGATATCTGCCAAAAAACTAAGGTGCTCACTGGTAGTCTCTTCACTTAGTGACAACTGTTTAAGGAAAGAAAAATATACAAAAATAGTCATAATTAAGGATATAGGAAGATAAGTTTTCAAAATAATTACAGTGTGGCATTTGTAATTATTACAATAAAATAAAGGGATAATATAAGTTTTTTGTTTTGTTTTGTTTTGTTTTGTGTTTTTTGAGACAGGGTATCACTTTGTGGTTCAGGGTGGCGCTGAGCTCAGCCTCAACTCACATCACAGCAATCCTCCTGCCTCTGCCTCCTGAGTGCTGGGATTACAGGAATGAGCCACCACGCCCGGCCCTGGGGTATGTGGTACTGATTGCTGCTGGGCATGAGTCTCCACACCCAGTATTGTTATGTGGTTACTGGGAATAGAACCCAGGTCCTTGCGCATGTAAGACGCGCCAGAACCATTGAGCTAACTCCCTGACCCTCAATATAAGTATTTTTGAAGGATTTTTTTTTTGGAAAAGGCATTTGCAGTCTGGAATAAAAAGGAATAAGTTCAAGATAAGAGATCACCATAGAAAATACTCAAAGTAAAATAGGGTGAAGGGGGAAAAATAATGATATTATAACAAAAAAGAAAGGAAACAAATTTTATGTATATAGGGGGGTGGTAGGGTGGGTAGACTATGGGAAAAAATGATAATTAAGTTGTGTCTCATACTGGTAGAAATCCCCATTATGGAGTGCAATCATGACACATATGTGTAATGTACCAATAAAGATTAAAAAAAATAAATAAAGAGATCACTGATGCCCAAATTTCCATGTAACAAAAAGCAAAATGACATGTATAAGATAGCCAAAATGCAGTAAGTGTCAAAAATATTCTCAGATTTTACCAAGTAAGATAACTATAGAATATTTTTAAAGGGACAGTTTTAAACCATGGAGAAACAGTGGACCAGAAATCTAGTCTTAAAAGATCAGTTAAAATGTAGTCCCTACACTCAGAATAGACAATATTTCCTTAGTAAAATTGTGGAGTTGTGATAAAAACTGTGATAAAAAACAGTGACTTCTATGAAATCCTCATTCTACCTTATCTAAAGAGAAGCACTGATTATTATAAAATTTCCCTATTTCAGCATTGTACAATATTTATGGAGAGAAATAACTTGTTTCCTTTTCAAGCCTACATCCACACTTTTTCATTTTAAAATAAGTACATGAAGATAGGTATACCATTAAATTTTGAAATTTTTGGCAGTTATAGAATCAAATAAATGAAATTTTCAATTTGGAAGGAAGTGAATATTTATGGAAAAGAAAAAATGTGTGATTCATAGTTGACTGTTAAAAACTCCACATTGTTTATGTTTGCAATCTTAGAAATGTTGGCTCAGCCTAGAGAATGGTTTGAGCTAAAATGTGTGAATCTAGAATGCACAACATAGTAAGGTATTGGCTCTTAACATTTTTAAAAGAGGGAAGAAAAGTTTAAAAGGTAAGTAGATGATTGCCTTCTCCTTCAGATATCTTGATAGAATGAATTTGTCCTATCTACTATCCTTTGAAATATACTTTGTCAAACATGACATCAGAGAGCACTCAAACATTTTTGTGGAGTTAGATTAACCATCTTGTACATGTCCCCAGGATTTACTTTTAGAATAAATAATACTTATAACAGGAGTATATCCTATAAAACTTATGAGATAATAGTTACATAAATCAGCAATAGATTACTGTGATTATTATATGTTATGAAATGTACATGATTGCTTTTGTATATGTTTATTCAGCTGCAGAATATTAGATTTGTTTGTGGTAGCATCACCACAACACATGAGTAAGGCACTGTACTATGATACCTACGGCATGACTACAAGTTCGCTAGGTGATAAAAAATTTTGAGGGAGTTACTAATCATCTGCATCTACTATCCTTCTGCAGTGCATTTTTGACTGAAATCTTTTATGCAGTACATGACTGTATTAGCTACAGAGGTGTTTGTTTTAGAAGAAGATAGTGTCATTCTAGAATATAAGAGAATCAAAGATATGGTCATATCTCGTTTCTATGAATTTATACTTGAGTTTTAATCAGACAGTTAACCTCTCTAAATATTCTTTTTGATTCCTCCTATATAAGCCACTAAATCGAGAATGATAAAACTATCCTCTACAACCACGTCATCCTTATCACATCTCACAAACATTCTAGGCTGCAAGGAAGATTCAGTCTTCTACCTTATGCCAAAGGAAATTGTGTGAGTTGCTTTCCTTCCTTTGCTGAGACAAAATACTTGATACACAAAGTTAAAATAAAGAGATTTATTTGGTTTACAGTTCCGAGAGCTTTTAGTCCATAGTTGGCTGGCTCCAATGCACAGGTGGCAAAGAGGCATGCTCAAAGCAGCACAGATAATAAGAGAAGCTCAACAGTGTCTCCCTGCTCCTTTTATCTTATTCAGACTACTTAGTGCAGATAGCACTTACAGCCTTAAACCTAGTGTCCTTGAGTCTAGCACTGGCTCATGAATAAATTCCAGCTGCACATAGGCTTTGGAGGGACATCTAGACTCAAACCATAACATTCCACTGCTGCCTCACCTAAAAACTCATATGAACTTTTTTGCACAAAACATATTTAGTCCACCCCTAAGAGTTGCCTAAATCCTAACAGTTTCAGCATTAATGAAAATTCCAAGCTTAAAGTTTCCTCTGAAATTTAAGGCAAACTCAGCTGCCAAACCTGTACAAATGAAAAGAAACTTAAATGCTTCCAATATTCAGTGGCACAAGATAAATATTTCCATTCCAAAAGTTACAACAGAATACAAAGGACCAGGACCAAAGTTCAGCAGGGATAACACTAAGTCCTATAGTTCTGTGTGTAACATTTGGGGTAGTCTGTGATAAGCCATGTACTCAAAAAGTCTTGGGTGGTTCTTCTTCAATACTTCCAGTGGCTTTTCTCTTGGTCCAGTTTTGCTCCCTCCTTTCATCTTTCCTCATACTACACATATTCCTGGCTTCCACAAACCTCTCAGGTCTCCAGTGCAATTGACTTACACTCACAACTTCAAACACTGTCATCGAATGAACACACTGTCTAGCCTCCAGGCCTTCTGAAGTCTGGGTGGAACCCTCCCTGACCTCACAACTCTTGCATTCTGGATAAGCCTAAAACTAGTGCCATGTGAGTGATGTCAAGCTCTGCTACCAGCTGGAACAATAGTAACCATTCTTCCCTCTTGACTGTAGGAATCCAGTACCTATGAACCAAATCCCAAAGAACAACTACTGTAAGAAATTCCCTAGACCACCACCATTTTAAAGAACTTCCTTAGGCTACTATCATTTGGAAAAACTTCCTGAGGCCATTACCATTTTGGAATAACTCCCTTAGACTGCTACTGTTTTCAAATAACTTTTCTAAGCTGTCATCTTAGAAATACTTCCCTAACCTGCTACCATTTTGGAACAAATTCCTGAGGCCGCCACCGTCTTAGAAAATGTTCTCTAGGCTGCCATTTTCGAACAGCTTCACTAGGCTGCCACCATTTTGGAATGACTTTCTTAGGCAGCTGCCATTTTGGAATAACTTCGGTAGGCTTCCATTCTGGAACAACTTTCCTAGGCTGCTGCAAGTTTGGAAGAACATCTCTAGGACACCATTTTGTAACAACTTTCTTAAGCTGTTGCATATTTAGAACTACTTCTCTAGGCTGCCTCCATTTTGGAACAACTTCTTTAGTTCACTGATGTTTTGGAACAACTTTCCTGGCCATTTTGAAACAATTTGCTTAGGCGGCTGCCATTTTGGGAGAATTTCTTTAGGCTGCCATTTTGGTATAACATCCTTAGGCCACTTCCATTTTGGAATAACTTCCCTAGGCTATTGCCTTTTTGGAATAACCTATAGGCCATCATTTTGTAACACTTCCTTCAGCCACTACTTTTCTGGGAGGTTTTCTTTTCAAATATTTCATATTTATAACCTTGAACTGCAAATGATAGAGTTCTGCTGCTTCTTGTGATGACCTTGGATTGTATTTTCTATTTTCATCTTCTTTCCTGGCAATGAAGTTCTCTTCTGCTCCATCTTTGCACTCCAAAGCTGCCTTTCTGTCCAGACTGAAAACACTGTAATCATTATACTGGGCTTTTTGCTCTTGATTCTCAATGTAGATTTGTCTAAAAGGCTCCAACAGTAGCCTTACCACTTCGTCAATATTTGACTGTCTTGAAATTTTTTCTGTAAAGTTAATTAATCTGCCACCCCTAATTTCATCCCTAATTTCAGGCAAAGTTTCTGGATGTGAACAAAATACAAACAAACTTTCTGCTAATCCATAACACACATCATCTGGAGTCCAAAAGGCCAATGACATAGTTTTTCCTAGCAGAAACTTCCTAGCTTGGTTTTTACAAGAATTCTGGTTTTCTGAGCACTGACTAGAATTTCCCATACAAACAGCTTAAGATGTTCCAGCTTTAACACTGTAGCCAACATCTGAATTTTCCTTGACTCTTCCCTTTCCCACAAGCTTGTTCTAAAAGTCCTTGACCAGTAATGTCACAGCAATAATCCACTTGTCTGGTACTAAAATCTGTGTTAGTCACTTTTCTTTCTTTACTGGTACAAAATACCAGGCAAAGTTTAAAGAGAAGGGATTTCTTTAGCTTACAATTCATAGTGTGGTTTCAATCCATAATCACTTGGCTTTGGGATGGCAAACAGGCATCACAAAAGACAAACAACATATCACATACGAAGCAGCAAAGGTAAAAGAGAGTTCATCAGAATTCTTAGACTTCTTTTATCTTATTTAAACTACTGGGATCAGGGCAGGGCCAAATAGTCATTCACATGTGGTAGTCTAGTAATCCCACACCCTAAACCTAGCATCCTTTATTCCATATTTAAATAGCTCTGAAAGTCCCACTTTATCTACATGAGGATTTGGGGCACTATCAGAACACAAAACACACCAGAAATACTAGAAATGCTTGAGTGTACTTAAATTTATTTATTTTTTTTAATTTTGATAGTACAGTTCTAGTATAAGAGCTAACCTATTTTTTGAGAAACAAAATGTAGGACATCAGTAGTTAAAGAAGATAGGATCACTTTCTCAGAATTAATTTAAAAATTATAATGTTATTAATATGAATATGATTTCCTAGCTGTCTACTTGCTTCTAGATGATTTGAACAATATATACATTTGCATATAAGAGATGACACAATGACCTAACAAATGTACTTAAATATTTCATCCCTAGACTACAATGTCCTTAGTCTATTATTAATGATTTTAGTTCACTAAATATTTAGATCAAACAGAAAGACCCTAGTGATGTATTATTAGTTTTATAGTCTATAACACTCTGAAACTTAAGATAATTATTAACTGGGTCCTTAAAAATTACAGTTAAAGCCACATACTATGTGTTACAATAATGAACAGGACCTTTATTTATGCTTTTGTTCTCTATTCTGTAATAAATGTACTTAAGCTATAGCAGTTAGTTACCATGTGTTTGCAGACTGAGCAGAAGTTTGTTTTCTGAAAGAAGCATCTAGTCTGCCATGAAAGAACGAGCATTTCAGGACAATTTCAAAACAGAAATAGATGGATGATTTCCTGCAGGTAAACTAATCCTAGACTTTCAACACAACAAACTTGAAAACATTTTATTTCATTTAGCTTCCTAAGTTTTGAAAACTATTAGTAGTTCTCATTATAGCAGTTTCACATATTTATCAGTAAATGAAATTTATAAATCATAGTTTTGTTTTGTCCAGTGAAGTTGCAGTATTCATATCTTGTGGCAGTGAAAGACACATGGTTTCTATAGCATATTCCTAAAACTGTTTTAGTTTATATTATTTTCATCTAAATACCATATCATATCAAAGCTATTACTACATACTCTTTTGTACTTATGGTTCCAGAAAGTGAATGACATGTACTGGGAAAAACTCTGAAAAACAATTCTATCATATCTACAAAATTTTCAGTCTTCAATAGTCATCTGGTGTCATTCTTTCCACATTCAAATTTGAAGAACATATATGTGTATTTAAATTTTAAGATAACTGAGAAAATGCATTTTAAAAATAAAACTTCTGTAGAGAATGGAAAATTAAAGGGTGTTATGGTTTATTTTTTAAATAAAGCCCCTTGGGCTCATAGATGGCTATTTGGGAGGAGATTGGGCCATGGGGTGTATACTACCCTTCCACTCTATTAATATACTCATGAGTTTATAGCTAGATGTATTTGGAAGTGAAGCCAGTTGGGAAGAGGTAGGTCAATGAGGGTATGGACTGGAAAATGATATATATGCCCCCTCTATTTCACTGAAATTCAGCCATGTGTGTTATACTCTGGAAAAAAATAAATTGTATACATTTTACTCATGTCAAATAACTTTCTAGAAGACTGAGATCAAGAGTAAGAAGTTAATTCATATTTTGAAAAAATATTTCATAGCAGTAAAATGGTGAGTCTGTGATATGGCTAAGATTGAAGACTTTTAGTGAGCTCTATCTTGAGAATCTAGAGCAAACAGTTCAACAGGATAAATTTTGAAAAGTTTTATTTTGGGTGCCAGGGATTTAAGTTAGTGATTCTGACACTTGCCTTGCAAGTGAAAGGACCTAGGTTTGATCCCGGTAACCACATACAACAATGAAGGGCATGGAGACTCACGTCCACCAGCAATCAGAACCATGCACCACAGTGCTAGGCATGGTGGCTCATTCCTTTAATCCCAACCTTTGGGAGGTAGAGGCAGGACGATTACTGTGAGTTCAAGGTCAAGCTCAGGGCCAACCTGAACTATAAAAAGAAAGTGAGACCCTGTCTCAAAAAAAATAAAATAAAATAAAATAAGTAAAATAAAATTATGTTTGGAGACAAAGTTTTACATTTTGGAGAGAAAGAAAAACTCTGGTAAAGTTATACTCTGTACAGATATAATGGAAGACAGCTTTATTTCAGAAAAGGTTGACATTAAAAAACCAAGAATGGACAATTTGAGGGCCTCAGAAGAATAATCAGGACTCCAACATCTGCATGATCAGTGTTCCACATGTGAAATGTTAAGGTTTGAAAAGAGAACCCCAGGGCATTGTATTCAAGAATGGTGGAGACGTAGGTACTTTGTTTCTCTGGATTGGGTCACAGATAAACCTCAGCCGTCAAGACACTCATATACCCCTGTGGCTGAGCTAGCAGGAGGCCTGGCTTCAGTTGGTGACAAGCCTTGGTGGTGTCATCCACATGATGCAAATTTTAGGCATGTGCAGCATGCAAGACTTGTACAAACAGGAATACTCCCACCCCTATTTCAGAGGAGGACCTGGGAGGCCAGTCAGTGTGCCCCTAAGAGTTCTGAGGATGAAGGCAGTGCAGGGGAAAACCCAAGATTTTGGAAAAACCAAGAACATGGAACACCTGAGGAAGGCTGAAAGGAGTGAGCAAAGTCAGTCTCAGAGAGAGGCCATGGAGGCTGCAGCCACCAACTGTGTCAGAAGGATGGGCTAACCAAAGATTTGAAGAGTTTACATCTTGCCACAGATTATTCTGGGTGCAGAACATGGAAATACATCTATCTATCTATCTATCTATCTATCTATCTATCTACATATATATATATCTATCTACACATATATATATATATATACACACACACATATATGTACATCTACATATATACATATATATACACATATATACGTATATATACATATATATGTAGATGTATTATATGTATATATGTGTTTATATATGTTTATATATAGATGTATATATATGTAGATAGATAGATGGATAGATAGATGTACATGTTTTAAAATAAGAATAATTACATTATTGTATGTTGGGAATATTTAACTTCCTTTTCATTTTTTACAGCAGTTTGCAACTAGATTTTCCTTAAACCTCAGAGCAGACCTCGGATTTGGACTTTCCATCATTGCTGAAATTTTTAGGACTTTGGTAACTTTTAGAGATGGAATCAATATATATTTCAAAAAGGGATGCCTAGGAGTCTTTCAAACGATGTAGTTTGATGTTATGGTTTAAATCTAAATTGTTTCAATAGCCTTATATACACATAGGTGAGGTTACAGGGTAATGGTTTCATTATGGAAGTGTGTGGTACACATCACTGGATGTGGTTTTGGGAGATAAGGCCCAACGAGAGGAGATGGGTCACTTTGGACATGAACTGGAAGGATTTTAACTTGTTCTACAACTTGAGAAAATATTTCTAATAAATTTTTACTTGATAATCAAGCATTGCCTTGAAAGAATAGTCATAGTTATGCCAAGTGTCACATGATCACCCCATGGAACCAGAGGTTCTTCTAGGTCTCATTGTGGGATTCTACTTGGTTGTGTCTCGGTGACAAGGTGTTATGGAAGAGATCTCTGCAAAAGAGGAAGAGAAAAGGGTCTAAGAATCTCTCACCTCAAGTGAGATTAAGGATATGTGTAGAGTGTGGAAAACTTCATAAAAGCACCACTCAACAAGGTTGTATCAGGGCAAATTATTATTCTGTTTAAAATAATGCAATTCTCAAAAGGAGGCAAAAACAAGTGTTGCTGAATGACTTCTTTTAAAATTTTCATGATTAGTGCCGGGGACATAACTCAGTGGTTCTGGAGCCTGTCTTGCAAGCGCAAGGGCCTGGGTTCGATCCCGGTAACCACATAACAATAGTGGGCATGGAGACTCACCCCAGCAGCAATCAGCACCACACTCCACAGTGCAGGGTGTGGTGGCTCATGCCTGTAATCCCAGCACTTGGGAGGCAGAGGCAGGAGGATTGCTGTGATGTGAGTTTAAGGCTGAGCTCAGGGCCAGCCTGAACTACAAAGCGAGACCCTGTCTCAAATAAATAAATAAATAAATAAATAAATAAATAAATAAATAAATAAAATAAATATAAAATAAAATTCTCATGATTAGAGAAAGAATCTTTTGAACCAATACATAGCAGTAATACTGCCAGTGACTACAAAAGTCATCCTAAACAATAATCGTCCTCTTTCTTGTCTCCCTCACACCAGCCATAAAGATTTTCAAAGATAAGGGTAGATTAATTTGTTTATTTTCTCTATATTTTTCTTTATAATTTTTATTACATGAGAAGATTATAGTCATTTTTATATAAATATGTTTGAGCTGTGAAATGAAACATCTGAGATTCCATTATTTCTTATGGAGTACTTAACTTTGATATACGAATGCTTTGGATTTTCAGCATGATTCTGAAATACAGTACATTCACAAATATACATTGTTCTTCCTACCATATGACCTAACATTGAACTAGTCATGTATCTGTGGAAATCTCTATAAACTGTGACCTAAATTATACCTATCCTCATTTAATTTGTCTGTGTTGGACACTTTTTTCCTGAAATAAGAAAATAACTAAAACAGAGGAGGTAGAATGTCCTGAGAATTTAGTAATGATTGGAGTACACCAACTTTCTCTTCACATTTATACTCAAAAAATGAAATAACCCTAGCACAATATTGCTTAACATATGGTCTGAACATTTTCACAGTGTTCCCCAGGTTATCTTACCCTTTTCTCCTTGTTGAGGTAAATGCAGCATTTTGATAAAAATATCATGGAGGTAACCTGCTTTTTCAATGCATAATATCAATGGGTACATTCTATTAGTATCTTTTATTAAAGAAATGTTGGCCTTGGCACATGAATGAGTTGGTATCTGTCATGTTTCTTCATTGTAAAGTTAGTAATTTTCTCTGATAAAATATTCCAAACAATGCAATTTAAATTTTTTGAATGTTTACCTACTGATATTTAAGGTGCTTTGTTAGATCTTAGTCAAACACTTACTACAATAGTGTCTTCTGTTAAATTTTATCATGAGTTAGTGACTGAAAGAACTTAAGGTTCAAAATAAATTTTTATTTGTACCAATTTTTTTGTATTTTTTAAATTTCACCTTTCTCTTCATATTTATACTCAATAAAATGAAATAACCCTCACTGGACATGAGCTGGAAGGATTTTTAACTTGTTCTTCAACTTGAGCAAATATTTCTAATAAATTTTAACTTGATAATCAAGCATTGTCTACCACACAACTAAAACTAATCTTGTTTACTTGCCTGTTGATCCAGTTATATGAACATCCAAAAGACCTTTGTGTAGTCTTTGTGTACAATAAAATAAAATCACAACTATTTTCCTTAGTATAAATGAGGTTTGTTTTTATTCTGAAACTTCAAAACATCAGATTATATAATCCTAGAAGAAGGTATACATATATATTTCCTCTGTAACTCCTCAAGTAAAATAGTTGCTAGATTTTAAAAGAAATAAAACTTTTTGGTTATGGATTTGAAGTATATTTTGTATGTTGTACATAATACCTCAATTTTGAATGGCATTGCTTTGCAGACAATACCATAGCCAAGATATTTATGACAGCATTCTGAAATACAGTGATACAATGGCAGTAGGAAGGGCCATTCTACCATTCTGTAAAGTCAACTGCTTCTGAAAATATGGTACATAACAATATTCAGGAAGCATACCAATGCTAGTCAAGTGTCTTATTTCTATTATTTGTAAAATAAGTTACCTTCTTATTTCAGTTGCAGCAATTGAACTTGGAGCCTTTTCATTGAGCTACATTCCCAGTATTTTTTTAGGTACATATTGCATCTTTTCTCTGGTATGAGAAAATAAAGATGTAAATGAGTCCTAGAATTGTATGTTATATATTATGAAATAGAAAATGCTCAAAGTAAAATAGGGTGAAGGGGAAAAAATAATGAGATTATAACAAAAAAGTAAGGAAACAAATTTTATGTATATGGGGGCAGGTAGGGTGGGTAGGGCTATTGGAAAAAATGAGAATTTATACTGGTACAAATCCCCATTATGGAGTGCAATCACGATGCATATTTTTAATGTACCAATAAATATTTAAATTTTTTAAAAATTTACTTTTTTTTTTTTTTTTTTTTTTTTTTTTTTTTTTTTTTTTAGGCAGGGCCCTGGTTTAAGTTACTAAGTTACACAGTCTGTGCTGAAAATTGTGATACTCCATCCTGAGTCCTCCAGAGTGCTGGAATTACAAGGCAGCCCTCTCTTATCCAGTTAAAAGCAGATTTAATCTTCAGAACAAATGTCATGTTGTATGCATATGACAGTTATAGCCTTCAGTAATCTATAGATGATACTGTTATCTCAACCACACCATCTTTTTGATGATAAAAATAACTGATAAACTTTAAAAATTTTGCCATACCATGAATCTGATATAGATCTCTGGTGCTAGTCTGCTGGTTTTCTCTTGTGACTGTGCTACATCAACTTCAGGAATGAGAAGTGTACAGAGTTCAGACATGTACAAGATGTAAGTGCAGTGCTATCCCTACAGTTCATTAGCTCATTCAGCAAACATTGCAGGCAAATCATTCTGCCACTTGATCCAACTATGTCACAGAAGGTTTATTTTCATGATTATATAATTCTCTTCAAATCTGGGTGCATTATGAAAGATCCACACACATATTTCCCAATATATTTGGTCAATTTATTGATATTTATCTTCATTTTTTTCATTTCCTATTACTGTAACAGAAATGTTAATACTGCTTACTAATCATGTGTTGCATAGGTAAGCATTTAATCTAAACTAGGCCCCATTCAGAGTACAAGCTTCCAGATAAGAAGTAAAATGCACATTTACCAAAAATGGTTCATTTGTTAAAAATATTTCATTACCAAGAGTGTAATTCTTTTATTTCTGTTTCCAGCTATACCACGGAGCAAATGAATTATTTCTACATGAAGAAATGTTGCTTGAAATCTCATATACTGTAAACATATAGTGAAAATGAAAATTGAAAAAAGTTCATATACTTGGGGTTTGGTTTACAAGTGCATTCAAGATAATTGGGTAAAATTTTGTATCACTTTATCCTATGTTGTCATATTCTATGTTGTCATATTCTGTGCTACCTGCTACTCTATATGTATTTCCACATTTCCCTCAATGTTACACAAAGTTTCTTCCTTTTATAACCATCTCTCTCATGATAACAGAAATTGTTGGGAAATATGTTAATTCAAAATTGCACAGTTCTTTCTCTGAAATTAGTGATTTTCCTCCAGTTTTATTTCACCCTCTTCTTAACATCTCTCCGATGATTGATAACAGTATATATTTTGTCATGCTGTCTCTCAATCCAAGTAATTTAGTGGTCCTATTTTCTTGTATTTTTGCTGAAGTTAACTTTTCTTATTTCATATTGTTACAATAATAGGTAATCAATAAATATCCCCTAGAAGGGAGAAAAAAACAGAACCACTAAATTACTTGGATTGAGAGACAGCGTGACAAAACCAAGAATTTTATTTCCCTATTCCTCGTTAGGTATTGAACTTTTGAAGTTGTTACTGGAAAGTCCTTTGCTAGCAGAAATGTTTTTATACTGAACTATACCAAATTAAGCATGTGCATTATTGCCTGTATGGTCTTGTCTCTTGTGCAATTACAAATGTTCTGATCTAGCACACACTCTTGAAACTTAGCAAAACTTCAACCACTCAGCAGTCAATAAACTGAGCTTATTAATTTTGGAACTATTTCATTTTCAGTTTCTCCAAATACTCAGAAAAGGGTGTAGTCCCTAGTTATAGGTAGCTAGTAGGAGAAATGATAGAACTGAAAATATAAGAAACTAAGGGCCACAGGTCATTTTATTCCTCCAAGTTACATAAAGTCAAGTCACTTAGTGTTTGAAACTTCAAATTTATTGATGGTAATGACATCAGAATATGTGCAGGGAAAAATAAACTCTACAGAATTCAGACAACAGCAACACAAAACACATTTTAGAACAAAGAAATGGCAACAGCAAAACACAAATTAAGGGCAATAGAGAAGAAATGTGTCCTCAGATGTTCTCTATGTTAATTATAATTCCTTTAAACACAAATGTAATTTGTGTTTGTTCCATTCTCTGTATTCCAGAATTGTCAGCTCTGTGAGTAATGTTTGAACTTTCTCTTCAGGAACAACAAGAAAAAAAGTTCTTTTATTTCTTTTCTGTAAAGCACTGAAATCACAGAGAAAAAAGGAAGATGAAATGTTGATTATATGGTAGTACAGGATGGGAGCAAGAATGTGATGATTTTTATGAGCTTGGGTTCTTGCAACCCGGTTCATCAGTTTGAAATTCAAAAACTTGTCAAACAGAACAATTTCTACGTGGTTATAACTTGGAAATGTGATAGCTATTGATTTTTAAATTAAGATTTTTTTTGTCTTTTTTATTCCTAGAATGTGATGAGTTTAGTAAAATTTACTGCAATTTCAAGTGGAAGAAAATGACACAGTAAATATAGGAAAATAACTCAAGAAAAGTGTTCAAAAGTATTTCTTAGTGAATAATGTGTATGTAGAGGGCAGGTTTATGTGAAAGATTTTCCATTACAGAGCTGATTATAATATTCTCATTTCTGTGATGACAAGTGGAACTATATATTCTAATTTTTATCTTAAAATTGAGTTTCTACATGTACAGTTTGATGTTTGTGAAACAGAAAACCAATTAAAACATATATATGTATTTTATCTCAGTAAGTTTTTTCATTTATCAGGTCTCATAATCTCAAAACTACATTTTAATGGCTTTTGATAAAGCTAAAAATAACCAGTGATGAAATGTGTCTTCACATACACAATTTAAAATTACTTTTAAGGGGCCGGGGATTTAGCTCAATGGTTCCAGCCCCTGTCTTGCAAGCTCAAGGACCCGGGTTTGATCCCTGGTAACCACACACCTATACTGGGTGTGGAGGCTCACACCCAGCAGCAACCAGTACCATATGCCACAGTACCAGGCATGGTGGCTCACACCTGTAATCCCAGCACTCAGGAGGCAGAGGTAGAGGCAGGAGGATTGCTGTGATGAGTTTGAGGCTGAGCTCAGGGCCAGCCTGAACTACAAAGCGAGACCCTGTCTCAAAACACCTAAAAAAATTTAAAAAAAAATTACTTTTAAAACAAGTTAAATTTAGTAATAAGGTGTTCCTAAATGATAGAATTGCTATTAAGTAGTATATCTTTGATAATTTATAAATTTGTTATGTAAAGTAGAATATTTTAATACTAATTATAAAAATAAATACAATGTATGCATAAAATGTGCCAATAAAATCAATTTTAAAACAGTAAGTAAATTTTGATACAAAAATGTTAAAAGAATCTATATCACAAAGTATTAATAATTCTACTCATTTTTATAAATCCTAGTTTAGCCCTCATACAGACTGGGAGCAGTTGGAGACTGGTACATTATATATAATCATACATATTTACATTTTTTTGTCACAGATACTATCTTGTCAAAATATCTTCTTAACTCGATTCTCACACTGTGTTCACAGGTCAGTCAGTATTTGATCATTGTTTTGCAAGAAATTCAAGTAATTCAATGTAGTGAATTATTTCTGATGACTACTCCCAAAGTGACAAAATAACCATTTCAAATTTGCATTTATAAAACTACTTGGCCTTTCATTATGAACACTTCTTTTGATGGGTGAAAAAAAATTAAAATAGAAACCTAAGGGAATTCTTCATTCAGTAGTTAAAGCCATAAGCTTATCAACCTATAAGAACTGAATATCTCTCTTGAGCCTGAAATGGATCCATACTGACATGAGCCAAACTATTTATTCAGGTTTGTAAAGGTAAGAAATCAGAAACTAAGCTGATCCAGATGGTAGAAGTACCATATCCATCACAGCAATAATTGAGGCAACCACTTGATTAAATTTACTATAGCTCTTTCTAACCACAATGAAGGCATTGAGATTTTTGATGACTTCCTGGGTGACTATGAAGGCTTCTTTGTTTATAGGTAATTTTCATTCAACATACTTGGTTACAGAGTATGCCTCAAATACATGGCCAAAGAAGCTGAAAAGAAGATCATTGGGAACAGGGACCCTCTACTGAAATCAAGATTCATCCTATAGATTTTGTTGGTTCAACCTACAGAAAAATTCCATCTATGTGCTAAAAATACATTGCAGAGTGTTTGCCTGGCTATCTTTGAGAATTCCAGTGCTTATCTGCATTCTTTCACTTCAAAATCATCATCATATACTCTCAAATGCAAATATTCAGGAATTGGAAGGTTGCTCAGTAAAAGAGTGCTTGCATAGCACTTTTGAGGTCCTGGGTTCAACTTGTAAAATGATTTGAAAATATTCATGTCAGTATTATTGAACTAATTTCTATCTTTTAAGTTTCTATCTTGTATAGAAAAATATTTCCTCATAGAGGAACACCATAAAAGGAGAATTTAGTTAGTTGACTTCAGTTTAACTTTATCTTAAAGTTACTTGAGACTCTGAGGAAACAAGCAAATTATGGTTGATAATTATAATACTAATGACCTTGGAGGCTTACTCTTTTAGTGACTACATTCTCTCTCCTTCTCTCTCTATCTTTCTCTGTTTCTGGCTCTCTCTCTCTCTCTGTTCCTCTTTGTCTCTCATTTCTCACAATAAATTAATGCCTCTACATTTCCAAGCTGTATTTTGTCAGTAAGTAGAGCATCTCGGTTTCTGGTAAAGCTTCAAGGGAAGAATCAGAGAGATGTCTTCATATTATATGCAGCTTTATATCCTAAAAAAAATGCATAAAATTTTCCACTATAGTTATCATATGGCCATATGTTTTCAGGGCATGCAATAAGCTATCCCCATTAGTTTTTACTCCATTGTTTTGAAAATACTACGGATTGCCATACGAATATGTGAAGAGAAGGGTGAATGGTTAGATCATCTGTAGGAGGTTTTAAACACTGGGCATTTTATAAAATATCAGTAATAAGTCTTAATAAAATTTGCACACTAATTTCCTCTGATGCAATGGAATAACTCCAATATAAAAAGTAAAATGTTAGTGCTGTTTTGAAATCATAAATTACATGCATAATCCTGAAGATTTAGCATTTACTTTCATTTTATGTGTTATATTTTCCAATGAAGAATATGCTATCCTCCTTTATTTTTAGTCTGAATTTATGTGGTTATCATTTCAGAAAGCCCTTTGGAGAATAAGGACTTAGATTTTTTTTTTTTTTTTTTTTTGGTATGTTTGTAAGACAAGGTCTCACTCTGTAGTTCAGGCTTGCCTTCACCTAACTTAAATTGATACCTCTGGCTAGCTTTGAACTCGAACTGATAACTCTGCCTCAGCCTCCTGAGTGCTGGGATTATAGGCAGACACTGCAGTGCGCCCTTGGATATAGAATTTTACAAATATCCCACCAATAATAAAATTGGACAAATATATTGGGAAGTGGTTCTGAACAATCCAGCAAAGAGCAATTAAGTTATTTTTTCCCCTTCAAATCCAGATATAGTCCCTAAAATAAAACACGTCTCTTTCCTAGGTTGTCTGTCATGAGAATATGAACTGCTGGCTTTGAGCTGACGGCTTCACTGTGATGTGGAATAAGCCTTAAGATGAGCAGAAAAAAAGAAGAAATAAAATGTGGTTTGATGAAATAATTCTGGAATTCCTTTGAGAGCTTCCTGTTGTAGCTTAAGAATCAATGTTTTGAATTGTCTCAGTGCTACTGCAGATGACTGGCTTTGTAACGACTTTGATTTTTTATTGACCTTTTAATTAAGATTTTTTAAAAATGTAGTTTAATGACTAAAACTTCAGACACAAAATAAATCAAGAGCTTCCATTTCCCGGCCCACCCCAGCCTTCTATATACATAAACTTTGTTTCCTTTTATTTTTAAAATCATATATTCCCCTCACATTATGTACCTCTACCCCCTTTACCATTTGAAATTTTATTTTCACAGTAGCTATCATACACTCTAGAAAAATCCACTTAATTTTAGTTTTATTTTTAATATAATATATTAATGGTAAATATGTGTTACAATATATTTCCATTCATATATGCATTGTGTGATGAGCAAACCAATGTAGTTAGAATATACATATGCTCAAATATATGATTTCATGAAAAGTCTCAGTTATTTTTTAAAGATGAGAATTAAACCAGTTAACTGTCTTCTTCATATAAGGAGCTTCATCATTTAATACATATATAAGTTGGCTTTTATATAAGAAAAGGGAAAAATGCATTTAATATATGTGTAAAATTTTTAACATTATAGTAGAATTGATTTGGGAAAAATGTTTCATTTTCTCTTTATTTCTTTCAAGAAAAGAAACTTTCCAATTGACATCTAAATTGTTGAAAGAAAAGAGTTAACAGTTAACATGACTAACAGCTTACAGTTAATATTGTGGGAAACAGGAAAAAGACACAACCAGAACCCTCATGGCAAGCTCCACTGCCCTGTGAGCCTGACAGCAAAAGGATCAACAATCAGCAAACAACAAAAATTGCAACCTTGAGAAAAATGCTGAGCCTAAGCTCAACCATAAATTCTTTGAGTAGCAACTCTGCTACTCAAAGGCAAAGTACCTGAACTCACTGCACCTTTACTGAGTAGTGAGCCTTCACACTCAAAATCCTAGTATACCTAAGTCAGGGCAAATGTCCTAACTAATCATTGTACAATAATCCTTATAGTCAAAGATCTCACAGGTCAGGTGAGACATCTGTAAGTCATTCATCTGTTGTTCCAACATAACATGATTAAAATTTTGGAATTAAGGGCTATCTCATAGGCCACTGGAAACTCTTATGGTACTAATTTTCAAGGAGTTCTAAAATAAGGATTGCATTACTTTTAAATATCCTGAATAAAATGTTGATTTTATCTGAATGCAATTTTTAAAAAGAAAGTTGGTCATATTGAGATAACGGATCATATTATTATCACAAACCCTGACATAGATGATAAAAAGGAAACATGATCTTAGAAGTTTACAGTTGACATCATATATTTTCCGTTGAGAGTGAAAAATATTTCGTAAAATATCGACAATATTTATCAAGATATCTTATTATCTGTAGTGGCCTAAGCCAAAATCAGAGTAATTTGTACTTTAATCTGAGCATAAAATTAAAGAAAAAGTCCCAGAAAATATATCCCTCACATCTTCTCAGTACTGGATAAAATTAATAAGTGCTAATTAAACATTTAAAATTTTAGCCAATGTTGTACATAAAACAAGTAGGTATATATTTATCCTTTATGTTATTCAGTTTCTGATCGCTGTTGTACAAGCCCTTTCTTCATAAAGACATTTCCAAAATGACCTATCAAAGCCAAAACTAAAACTAGCCTAGTTTTATTCTTTCTATAGCTGATTTAAATTCCAAAGGTATCCACAGTGCTTTGTGTTTAGAAGTTAACAAATATAAATTTGCTTAACATCAACTTTGTCTTGAAATTTTGATTTTTTGACAGCTTATTGGTGCAAGGCTTCATATAAACAATGATTGTCTACATAATACTTTAGAAAATATAAACCCAAATTTAGTAGTGGTTATTAAAACCAATAAATTATAATTTCAATTTTGAGTGTTTCTTTATTTTCAAAGACTACATATTTATATATTAAACACTTTAAAATGTCAACAATGTAAAGGTAATTAAAATTTAGTATTTATAACAAAACTCAAAAAGCCAAAAATATATAAAAGAAGGATGGAACTATAGGATCATAAATTCAAGCCCAGTCTTGACAACTTAGTGAGATCCTGTCTCCAAATACAAATAAATATTTAAAAAGTTTTTGAGATACAGTTAAAGAAAAGGCTTTGGATTCAATCCATAAAAACAAGAAAGAAATTGTTACAGTGAAAAAATATTAAATAAACATAAAGGACTACCTAAGGAACAATGGAAAAGAAGTGAATAGTAAATAGACCTATGCATATGTGCTAATGGATTTAGGACAAACTTTTACAAAATTAAATGGAGAATATTGACCTTTATACTAAATAGTGCCAGACAATGTTAACATCCTATGTAAAAAAATGCAGATCAATTGTTACCTAAATATCATAAAATTATCATGAAATGAATCACATTTAAACATAAAACCTAACCTATAAATATTCAAAAAAGAAACACAGAAAACAAACATCATGTCAGAAAAGACTTGGCAAATATTTCTTAGAGCTACAGTCATAAAATAAGAAAAGGAAAATTTGTTGTTTGAAAATATTGTTATTAGTTGAAAATTTTTCAGTTCAGACAACAACCACAAATTGACAAACTTCAGCTCTTTTAAAGTTCCTAGCTTTTAAGACTAGTCATTTTTTTTAATCTTTATTGGTACATTAAATATACACATCATGATTGCACTCCATAATGGGGATTTGTACCAGTATAAGACACAACTTAATTCTCATTTTTTAGTCATTTTTAAGTCTTCATCACCCTCCAAATCTCTCCTGGCAGCAGCAACTACTTGTAGCCCTTGAGAAGTCTTAGAGTAGTCGGGTAGAGGTGGCTAACAATTCTCTTTTCTTTTCATTCATTGATGTTAGTCACACCTGGAGTCACCAATCCCACCTGCTAGCTCTTTTTACCACCAGAAGCCTTCATTTGTATTAGCTGTTAGTGTTCTTGGTTCAGGCATTTTATTTGAAATAGAAATTTAGAGCTGGCAAAAATATATCATACAAAAAATGTTTAATTAGGTGGTAGCATGAGAGAAAAAAGCTGATTAAACAGGAAAGAAACACAAACCAATAGATATAGAATGTCAGATTCCTCTTTAGTTATGAGTAAAGGTGGAACTTCTTGTGAACCTGGTTAGGAAAGGCAGCAGGGTCAGAGCCATCCAGAAGAGGGGCCAGTATCACATGGGATGGATTCATAACCAAAGATGCTTCAGTTAAAGCAAATATCTCAAGGAGTGGTTATGTGTTATTTGATGTAACTGTGATTTGAA
Source organism: Petromus typicus (assembly GCA_004026965.1). NCBI lineage: Eukaryota > Metazoa > Chordata > Mammalia > Rodentia > Petromuridae > Petromus > Petromus typicus. The sequence continues at coordinate 43,718 of PVIR01005965.1, forward strand.
ATATATATTCAATTGACAGAAAGAGGTTATAAATATCTCTCAGTGAGTGTCAGGCTCTCCCCGCTCATCTCAGTAGTATTAGTAAAGTGAAAATCAGTCATAAGAGTGAAAGATTATCAGAACACAAATCTGTCCATGAATTTCAATCCAAGAAATATTACAAATTCAGTAGAAGAAAGATAACAGAAAGAAAAAATAAAAAGTAGAAAAAGGAACTAAAAATAATCACCAAAGAATGACACACATAATATTAAGCATTAGTGTAGACAGATGTTGTCCCAAAGCCTCATGTGCTCATAGTTGGAGCTCTTGGGAGAAGACCGAATAATAGAGGTATAACACTAGATTAATCCACTGATGGGTTAATTAATGGGTATAATGTTGTGTGATAAAATCTGGTTGGTTACTTTGGGTGTGGCATAAAAAGACATGTAAATAAAGACCTACATGTGCTGCTTCCTGCCTGACATATCACAGAGTGCTTCTCCTCTGCCATGTTGCCCTGTTTTGGGACCAGCTATGGACTGAAACCTCAGAACTGGGTGCTAAAAACAATCTTTCATCCTTTCACTTGTACATGTTGAGTATTTTGTCGCAGTCATTAAAAAACAAAGTAATGCATGTGAAAAAAAATTCAGTATTCTTAGTTATCAAAGAAATGTAAAACATGATATAATTATCCCTCTAATTGAATGGTGAAATTTATGGCATTCACAACAATATAAATTACTGACAAAAACACGGAAAAACTGGAATACTTGTACATTGTTTATGGTATTAAAAAGTACACAAAACAAAGAAATGTTTTTGAAAAAAAATTTTAATAAAGTTAGACATACATAAATGCACCATTTGTTCCATAAAATACACTTCTATGTATTTAGTTAAGCAAAATTAAAACTAATAAATACATATTTGTAAAATATGTACACTATAAAATTCACAAATGATAAATAATGTTCATATATCATATCAAGTCTGATTTTTATACATGGAGGAATTGTAGCTATAAAAGAATGGATTGGTGACACATCACAATAAAGAACTTGAAATCAAAGATTTGAGTGCTGCACATAACTAACGGTAGAAGAAAATTTACTGCAAAAGTACCCTGAGAAATTTTGTGAATTATATGAACTGCATATGTTTTATTATAATTAATTCATCTTAATTTAATAATTTAATGGGTTTCATCACATTCTTCCCATAAATGAATATATTTATAGTGACTCTATTCATTTCTTTATGATCATCTTTTCTTGTCCTTTTCTTTCTCTTCCTTCCTCCATCTTTTTCATTCTTTGTAACTGCTCCTTTTCTATCGTGACAACTTTCTTTAAACTTTATATATGAGAGAAAATATGTAGTACTTGACTTATGTGTCTGATTTATTTAATTTGATGATATTCATTTTCATTCATTTTCTTATAAGTTATAGTTATAATTCTTTATAACTGAATAATACTCTATCATATATATATATATATATATCACTGTGAAATATAGATATATAATTGGAATCTGAGTATAGATTTTCCTAAGTTATATACGAATTTTGTTTTACAGATACGAAAAGTATAGCTTCAGAAAACAAATTTCCAAGGTTTAGTAGCTTAATCAAAGGTTCAACAAAGAAAATAGAGTTAAAAATTGGATTTATCAGATCTAAGTAAATTGAACTCTAATGATAAAGCAATAAATACCATTAGGACACAAACCACAAACATATTAAGATACTATGCCTCAGTGTCAGATTCCATGTAACCTAATATGTTAGGAAGTATCTCCTTACACATTAGGTTTTAATTCTATTATTTAACTTTATCCCTGAATTTTCCTTGCTAGCCCACACAAAGATCTCTGAGTATTTTTACTAGTTCACTGCCAGGCAAATGTAGAATATATGTGTAAGATACCATCCTATCAGACATTAAAATATTGAATGTTGAATCACATCATCTAAAAGCTACTTTATGACAAATTAACAAAATAAGAATTACTGTATTAACCACAGGATAGAAACAGGTTTTCTGTTAACACTAAATGTACATTCTAATGAAAGATTTCTTTTTTCCTGGTAGAAGTGAATTGTAACTTCAAGTACAGTTAGCTAAGTTTCCTTTAAAGAACTGAGTATGAAGCAGGAATCCTACAAGAGACTCATTTAAAAAAACATGTATTAGAAGCTGATTTTTTAATGTTACATCCATATTTAGGCTTTTCTATAATCAACAAAAGTAATTCAATATTTCACAAAAGAATTACACAATGCTTAAACTTACATAAATTCATAAAAGCATAAATTGGGAATACATTCTTAATTATTAGTTCTGAAGATGTTATGAAATTACTTATTATTATGTATTCATTATTTCAAAAATTTCCTCCTCAGGCTAATGACAACGTGTCCTTCACTGGCCCTGAAAAGAGTGATAAATAACTTTCTCAAAACTTATAAGTGACTTACAGCAAACTCTGCACAGAAAATCTGCATCAATATTTGTTCATTCACAGTTCAAAATAATTGCTAGTACTTGGGCTGTTAGTCTGTATGTCTTTTGTAATCTATAGTTTGAAAGTATTTGAGTAAAATATGTATCCATGAAAGAAGTGATGCATGTGCCAACTTTCCTACATACATTTCAATGCATTAATAGTATTTAATATACATGTTAATATGAGCTTCATTCTCATAATTCTTCCACATATATTAAGAAAAATCTAAGATATTACAATGTAGACAATTTTTACTTTTGCTTCAAGTATTGAATTATGGAGCCCAGATTTTACTCAGAACAGTACAAGAACTCAATAAATATTGACCACATAATTGACTGAGGCAAGCTTTGCATTAAAGTCTGAAGAATTCAACCTAAGTACAGAAACTAAAATGTAGTTCATATTAATAAATTATTTAGCAATTTGTGTCCAGCATAATTTAGCTAGTTTATTAAGAGATAGGGAAAAATGAACTTTTATGAATGCAAAATGAATTTTGCTTATGAATGTATGCTAATGGAGGCTGATCACACACCCAATCACCTAATCAAGGGTATATTGGCAGGAAAACAGAAGACAAGAGGGATCTTTACTGAATAAGCAGGGACTCAGGATGGTCAGAGCTCTTATCAGGCTAAGACACTATCTATTGGAGCTTGCCACTATTCACTGAACACACAGCTTCTTGAAGCAGTAAAGGGTGGTACAGGAAACAGTGGCTTGGAGAGCACTGACATGAGTGGGGTTCTATCAACAAGGGAGCAAGACAGTCTAGTAGGAACAGGTCACAATTATTGAAACATTTTTTCCCACAGATTAATTTCTGCCTCTATAGAAGATTTGTACATGAGTCATGTTGCCCTTAGCTGCACTATTTTACAATCCAAGATTTCACAGCATCATGGCTCATTGAGACCTGTACTGTAACCAGTTGTCTCTTCAGTCAAGCCACTGTAAGGTAGTAGACAGACTCAGACCTTTAATATGAAAAGCCAATTAATGAATCTGTTGCTAAGAGTGGTCTCCATCAACATACTTCCTGGAGAGCGTAAAAAATACCATCCTCGGACAGGTGATTGAGCTCAGTGGTTGCTGTGCCTGCCTTGCATGTGCAAGGGCTTGGATTTGATCCCCAGTAATCACACACAACAAGCGAGACCCTGTCTCAAACAAAACAAAACAAAACAAAAAGCATCCTGCTATACAGAAATTCAAAGATAAAGATGGTAGTGAAGTACTCAATTTGGAAAATACAGTATCCTCAATACTTTTTAATTAAAATGCAGCTGTTATTTATCCTTGAATATAAAATTAAGGTGAATTTGATAGTTAGATTTCTGAATGTGTATTTTGCTGAAGTTTTTAACAATAGTGGTATCTGTTTACTTAATATATCACCTGGATAAACACTCATTTGTTAATTATCCAACCATTACATCAAAGGGCCAAAAACATGGAGTAAAAGGATAGAACTAAAGACATGAATATCAATTACAGAATTTACAAATTTGTAGTAAATGTTTCATGATCTTTTATCTATCAGTGAAATATCTTTTTGGCCAACTAAGTTTTTAAAATTAATATCATTAATACTGAGTTGAATATGAATAATGTTTCAAAAATCATTTATATTAAAATTGCACATTTAATGGCGATTGCCTGATATAATGAAGAAGCCCCAATGATTATAAATTTGCATTCAAAAAAGTGACTTGTTGAGATTAGCCTCAATGGTAAGATCATGACAGAAGACCAGGGCTTTAGGCACCAAATATTCTTTCTGAATCATCTCATCACCATTGCACACTATTATGGCTTGTGTTTAAGTATGCCCAAGCCCCTACTTAAAATGAGGTGTGGCTTTCTTTTTCAGAGGAGGCTGAATTTAACATGTGTAATGCTAGGATCAAGCGCACATGATTAGTAAATCACTCCATGTAAGTGACTGGTTTGTCACCACCCTAAACCCAGTAATCAAGATATGGAGAGAAAAGACTGCTTAGCTTCCTTTCTGCCTTTGATGTCTTATGCCACCATAAACTTGCACCTCTAATATGCATTGCTCTGCCTTGGATCCAGTAGATTATTGCCTCAAACCTCTACAAACTACAAACTAGATAAACTCTCCTCTTTCAAATTTGCATTTTGAGTACTTTATCTCAGAACCAAGAAAAAAGTAATTAAGACACACACATAGCTTTTGATACACATTACTGGATATACTATATGAAATAAGTTTCATTTTACCTACACTTTCAAAGAAATTTTTTCATGTCAGAATTGACTTGAAGATTCTGACTTTTTTCAAATTTTAGTAAAAGAAAATGATATCATAATTTTCACAATACATCGCGACTTTTACATTATAGTTCTCTCTAGTATCTAATCATTATTTAGTAAATGGCTTAAAATTTATTTTTTTTTATTGAACTCTATATTGATACATTACATATACACATCATGATTGCACTCCACAATGGGGATTTATACCAGTATAAGGCAAAAATTAATTCTCATTTTTCCCATAGCCCTACCCACCCTACCACCCCACTATATACATACAATTTGTTTCCTCTCTTTTTTATTATAATCTCATTATTTTTCCCCTTCACCCTATTTCACTTTGAGTATTTTCTGTTTCACAATATATAACATACAATTCTAGAATTTATTTATATCTTTATTTTTTCATTCCATATTAAAGATGCTATATTTACTATCTGTGATGTATTTATTTCACTTATGAGGATATCCTAAATGTATGTTCATTTAAGTATAAATCATTCAAACTTATCATTTTTATGACAGAGTAATACTCCATTGTGTAGAAGAACCACAGTTGTTTTATCCAGTCTCCAGCTGATGGACATTTGGGTTGTTTCCAAGATATAGCAATCACAAACTGAGCTGATAGAAACATGGGTGCACATATGTCACTGTGATATGAGTCTTTTAATTCTTTTGTGTATATACCTAGCAGGACAATGGCTGGGTCAAATGGGACCTCCAATCCTAGCTTTTTGAGGAATCTCTAAACTGATCTCCACAGGGCTTGTACGAGTCTACAGACCCACCAACAGTGGAGAAGGGTTCCTTCATCTCCACAACCTTGCCAACATTTGCCGTTGGCTGATTCTCAAATGGCAGCCATTCTATGTGGAGTGAGATGAAAACTCAGTATTGTTTTCATCTGCATCTCTCAAATGACTAATGATGTTGAGCATTTCTTCATATGCTTCTTAGCTGCTTTTAATTCTTCCTCTGAAAAATATATGTTCATTTCAGATGGTCATTGTTGAATTGGGTCTTTAAATTTGGGAGAGCTGATTTTTTTTTTTTTTTTGAGTTCGCTATATATTCTAGATAGTAACCCTTTGTCTGAGGAAGAGCTGGTAAAATTTTATTCCCACATTGTTGGCTGCCTTTTTGCTCTGTTCTTGGTTACCTTTGTTGTGCAGAAGGTTTTTAAAAGAATGAGGTCCCATTTGCTGATTGCTTCAGCCAATTCCTGTACTATAGATCTTTTGTTCAAGAAATGTTTCCCTGGGCCCGGGATTTAGCTCAGTGGTTCTGGCACCTGTCCCACAAGTGCAAAAGCCCAGGATCAATCCCCAGTTAACCACATACAATACTGGGTGTGGAGACTCACGCCCAGCAGCAACCAGTACTACATACCACAGTGCTGGGCATGGTGGCTCACTCCTGTAATCCCAGCACTTCGGAGGCAGAGGCAGTAGGATTGCTGTGATGTGAGTTTGAGGCTGAGATCAGAGACAGCCTGAACTACAAAGCTAGACCCTGTCTCAAAAGAAAAAAAAAAAAGTGTTTTCCTAAGCCAATGTCTTCAAGAGTTTTACCTAACCTGTTTTGCAGCTGGTTTAATATTTAGTTCTCTTATCCAATTTAAATTTAGCTTCATACATGGTGCAAGAGCTAGATCTAGTTTTAGTCTTTGGCAAGTTAAAGCCCACTTTTTCCAGCACCATTTGTTAAAGAGGATATCTTACCTCCATTGAGGATTTTTGACACTTTTGTCAAAGATGACATGGCTCAATATATCTGGAGTAGTTTCTGGATCTTCTAGTCTACTCCATTGATGATCAAGTCTGTTACTTCGCCATTACTATGCATTTTTCATCTCGGTGGCTTTATAGTACAGTTTCAGATTTGGAGTAGTAATACCCCCCATCATGTCCCTGTTGCTTAGAATTGCTTTGGCTATTCTAGGTCTTTTGTGGTTCCAGACAAAGTTTGGATTTTTTTTCTCTATATCTGTGAAATATGCTATTCAGATTTCAATCAGGATTGCGTTGAATCTGTATAGTAGTTCTGGCAGTATAGCCATTTTGATGATAGTGATTCTTCCTATCCAGGAGTAAGGTATGTCTCTCCACTTTTTGATATCCTCTTCTATCTCCTTTTTAAGAGTGCTATAGTTTTCAGAGTAGAGGTCTTTCACCTCCTTTGTTAGACTGATTCCTAAGTATTTTATTTTTTGGGATGCTACTGTGAAAGGGACTGACTCTCTAATTTCTAGTTCAGTGGGTCTACTGTTTGTCTATACAAAGGCTATTGATTTTTGAACGTTGACCTTGTAACCAGCTACATGGCTAAATTTGGCGATTATGTCCAGCAATTGTTTAATTGAGTTTTTAGAACCCTCTAGATAGAGTGTCATGTCATCAGCAAATAATGACAATTTAAATTCTTCTTTTCCTATCTTTATTTCTTTTATGTCTTTTTATTGCCTAATTGCTATGGCTAATATTTCAATAACTAGATTGAACAGAAGTGGTGAGAGAGGGCATCCTTGTCTTATTCTTGATCTTAGTGTGAAAGGTTTCAGTTTTTGACCATTTAGTATGATGCTGGCTGAAGGTTTCTCGTAGATAGCTTTTATTAGTTTGAGATACAGATCATCTATTCTGATCTTCTGTAGGGTTTTTTTTTTAACATAAATGGGTGTTGTATTTTGTCAAATGCTTTTTCTGCATCAATTGAGATGATTGTATGGTTTATGTTCTTGAGCCTGTTAACATAGTGTATAACATTTATTGATTTACGTATGTTGAAACATCCTTGCATCCCCGGAATGAATCCAACTTGGTCAGGGTGTATAATCTTTTTGATAATTCTCTGTATTCTGTTTGCCAGTATCTTATTAAGGATTTTTGTGTTGATTTTCATTAGGGATATTGGCCTGTAGTTCTTTTTTTTTTTTTTTTTGTTCGGTGCTTCTCTGCTTTTGGAATCAGGGCAATGGTTGGTTCTAGGAATGACCTTGGGAGTATTGCTTCCATTTCAATTTCATTAAAGAGTTTAAGAAGTAAAAGCACTAATTTTTCTTTAAAAGTGTTATACTATTCAGCAGTGAAACCATCAGGTCCAGGGCTTTTCTTTATTGGCAAGTTTTTAATTACATTTTCAATTTCACAGATTGACATTGGTCTCTATAATATTTCTATATCTTCTTTATTCAGCTTTGGAAGTTCATATATGTCTAGAAATCTATCCAATTCTTCTGCATTTTCCATTTTATTAAAGTATAAATTTTCAAAGTGGGTGTTTATTGTCCTCTGGACTTCCTCTAGGTCGGTAGTAATTTCTCTGTTCTCATTCCTAATAGCAGAGATATGTGCCTTTTCCTTCCTTTGTTTAATGAGGTTGGCTAAGGGTCTATCAATTTTGTTTATCCTCTCAATTAAGCAAGTTTTTGATTCATTGATTTTTTTAAACCTTTCTCTTGGTTTCTATTGCATTAATTTCTGCCCTGATCCTTATAATTTCTTTCCTAGTGTGAGCCATGGGTTTGTTTTGTTTCTCTCTTTCTAGTCACTTGATGTTCAGCATTAAATTGTTTATTTGAGCTTGTTCCATTTTCTGGATGTAGGCTTTCACTGCTATGAATTTTCCTTGTAGAATTGCTTCCATTGTGTCCCTTAAATTTCTGTATGTTCTATTGGGGTTATCTTTAGTTGTAAGAACTGTTCAGTTTCTTCTCCAGTTACTTCTGTGACCCATTGTTTGGTCAGCAGAGTGTTGTTCAATTTCCATGTGTTTGTGAGGATACTGGGCTTCCCTTTCCTATTCAGTTCCAATTTCAAGACACTATGGTATGACAGTATACAAGAGATAACTTCAGTCCCTTTGTATTTGCTTAAACCTGTTCTATTTTGGACAATGATCCATGAGCAGCTGAGAAAAATGTAAATTTTGACTTTATGGGGTGAAATACTCTGTAGGCATCTATGAAGTCCATTTGCTGAAGAGTCTGGTTGAGCTCAAGGATTTCCTTACTGACTTTTTATCCATTCCATCTGTTTCTTTGTGACAGTGGGATATTGAGGTCCCCTATTATTATTGCATTGGAGTTTATCTGTTTTCTCATGTCCATTAATGTTTGTTTTATATAGTTAAGTGCATTAAAATTTGCAGCATAGATATGTAAGATTATTATTTCTTTCTCTTTGATTTTTCCCTGTACTAGAAGATACTGTCCATCTTTATCTCTCTATCAATTTTGACTTGAAATCTATTCTGTCTGCAAATAAAATGGCCACTCCTGCTTTCTTTCTGTTTCCTGTCATATGGAGCATTGTTTTACATCCCTTTACTTTCAGTCTATGGGTTTCTTTCTGAATTAGGTGTTTTTCTTATATGCAGCAGATTGTAGGATCTTGCTTCTTGATCCACTCTGCCAGTCTGTATCTCTTAATTGGTGCGTTGAGTCCATTGACATTAATGGTTATGACTGATATAGGTAAATTGAGTGCTGCCATGTTTTCCTGTTATTGGCTGTGTTATTCTACTTTCGCCCTTTTCCCATCAGTTTCTTGTTTGGTCCTATGGGTTGATTCAGTTCAGTCTCATGGATTTGCAACTTTCCTTATTTTTCTCCAAGATATTCTTTAAAATGTTTTGGAGCACAGGTTTTGTATTTGTGAAGTTTTTCAGGTGTTCTTTGTCATGAAAGTATCTTATTTCCCCATCAATTTTGAAGGATAGTTTTGCAGGATACATCAGTCTGGGTTGGAAGTTGTTTACATTTAGGGCTTGAAACACTTCACTCCAGGCTCTTCTTGCATTTGTTTGAGTGAAAAGTTTGCTGTGATCCTGATGGGCTTCACTTGGAATGTAACTGTTTTGTTTTCTCTTGCTGCTTTCAGTTTTTCATTCTTTTTTTGGATATCTGGAACTTTTATGATTATATGCCTAGGTGTAGATTTTTTTCATGTCACGGGCATGTGGAGTTCTGTATGCCTCACATATTTATATGCCCAATTCTTTTCCTTTTCCTGTGAAGTTTTCTGCCATTGTCTCTGTGAATAGTTTTTTAATGTCTTTAGCATTGTCTCCTGCTTCCTCAGTGACTCCAGCCAATCTTATGTTATTCTTCTTTGAATCATCTAGGAGCTGTTGGATTGATTTTTCATTTTCCCTTGCTTTTTAATATAGATTATGTCTTTCCAGTTCATTGGTTGAGATCCTATCTTCTAGGTCGGAAATTTGGTCTTCTGCCATATTCATTCTATTACATAAACTTTCACTTTTTTGTTTCTTAATTTCCTGGGCTTCTGCTTGTAGGTGTTTAAAAGATTCCATTGTTTTTGCTATCTTGGATTCTATCAACTCCATGATTTCCTCTTTAGCTTTATTAATCATCGTGTCGACTGTGTCCAATGTCTCTGCTTTCATCTCAGAGATCAGTTCTGATTTCTATTTTACTAGATTTGCTTTGGTTACCATTTCTGAGGACCCTGGAGACTGGCCTTCAAACTTCTCTATATCCCTTCCCCCTGTGTTACCTTGAGGTGAGGATCTTTGTATCTGAGACTTTCAGTGTTTCCTCATCTCTGAGTTTTTGCCATTGCTATTGTTTTTGGCTTTGTACCTGCCCTGTTTTCTGGTGATGTTTATTTGCAAGTCTCTTTCCACCTAATAGTTAGAAACCTTAAAATATCAGTGTTTCTTGGGTTGCTCTTTACAGTCTGTATTGGGACCTACAGAAAAACCCCTAGTTCTTGCACACCATATGAGGCTCTCAAATATTACGGTGAGAACATCTTCTCCCATCTGCTTAGAGGTAGCAAGGCTCTGGCTACTGCTGTGCTACAATGGCACTGCATGAGGTTCCAATAGGCCCACCTGCTCACCAATACAGAGTCCTTGGGCTGGCTTGTGCAGTTGGCGTGGAGGCCAACAGGCTGCAGATCTTCTGCAGCTGCAATGGTACTAGCTGATGTTCCAATAGCCCCACCTACTTACCAATACAGAGTCCCTGGATGTGCTTCTGCAGTTGATGTGGAGAAGTCAGACTCTGGCCTTCCTTGGCTGCAATGGTGGGATCTGCTGCTTCCCTGGCTCTGCCCTCTGTTATACTGTGTCCCTGGGTGCTCTTCTGGCCTGAGCCTGGAGGCCGGCAGACTCCAACCCCGGTGTGACTGCAGTGGTGCTGACCACCGCCTCAGCGGCACTGCCCACTGTTATATTCAGTTCTTGGGCGTTCTTCTGGCATGTGCCTGGAGGCCAGCAAGCTCCAACGCCGGCTGAAGTATAATGGCGCCAAACGCTGCCTCCGCAGTGCTGCCTGCAGTTTTACTCAGTCCCTGGGAGCTCTTCAGGTATGGACCAGGAGGCCAAGAAGCTACAACCCCGGCGCGGGTGCCTAAAATTTATTTTTGAATAACATTTAGTTTTCCACATTCTGGAGAAGTGGAATATTCTTATAGGATATAAGTATTCAAATTCTTTTATAGAATCCATTACTTCAACATATATATATATATATATATATATATATATATATATATATATATATGGATTTATATATATATATGTGTGTGTGTGTATATATACACGTATATATATATACACGTATATATATACACGTATATATATATACACGTATATAAAAATACATAAAAGTGTATATATACATACATACATACATACATATATATATACACGTATATATACACGTATATATATATATATGTATATATATCCATGTATATATATATACACACACACATATATATGTGTATATATATGTATGTATGTATGTATGTATGTATATATATACTTTTATGTATTTTTGTACAGTTAATTCATGAACAAATTTTATTTTTATGATACTGTTAAGTGTACCTGTATATTTCATTGCTGAAGTCTTTCAATCAGGAATAATCGTATTTGTCAGAAAGTTTTACTTAAATAACACATTGAATACCTTTTTATTATTTTTTCACATTGAAAATGGTTTGTTTCTTCAAGTACTTCAAATAGGTAGGATTTCCTCAAAAATGTTTAGGTATATTTACAACACAGTGTGCATTTTTACTGTGTGTATGCAATTATAAAGAAAAATATTACATAACACATATCACATTCAGATTTAGAAAATATATACATCTGCAATCCTTCATGCATTTATGATAAATTCATTTCTGTAATGACTATAATTTCAACATTCATAATTTAAGTAGATTATATTATATTTATTTCTGCAATATCCCATACATACCACTATTGCAAATACTAAATGCTTTATTATGTAAAAGACAGTAGCAAGAAGTTTGTCTTCTGCTTTATATAATGCCTTACGTGAAACACATTTTAATAGATTTATGTTGCATAAAAGCATGAGAACTTTTATTAAAATGTAGTATTTATGGAAAATGATATGCTTCATTATCACAGTATTCTGTATATAAATTATGTCATCCCAGGTTATTTACACTGAAAGAACTAATGGCAGCTAGCAATATTTTGTTAAAATTTAATTTTTAAAATATGTACTTCTTGCAAGTATCCAGAGTGTGTAACTTCAGATACACTTCCTAGAAATTAAAATTTTGCATAAGAATGAAGAACACAACTTAATTTTAAATAATTTAAAATAGCATTTCTAATTAATAACATAAGTATGAAAATGTTTTAATTTTTATAATTAAACTAACCTTTTTCTTATCAGACTAGCATATTATATTCAATGTAATGATTTAATTTTATAATATTTTATATATGAAATTAGAATAATGCACATTAAAAATGAGCTTATATATTTATTCTAATTTTGTTCTTGAATGCAAACTAAAAATATACACCTTTGAACAGGTATAATATATAAGATTCTAGATAGTATAATGTCCAATATCAAATTTATTTTTAAAATTTTTAAGTTTTCTTTTTCTTCACTTATTCAATAAGGTCTAAAAAATTCCTAAACCCTGGCAATTTTTTTTTGAAATGAAGTTTTGCATTTTTAAATTGGTGTCATTGGAGACAAGAAACACAACCTTATAGTAACTAAAATGTACATAAATGATAATATGCATCTTGTTACAATAGTCACTACATTTAAGCTACCTTATAAATAAATTGGCACATTCATTCAATGTATAAAGCAAAGCATTACCTGAAACACCATATTGGAATAGTTTTTTAAAATCAAAAACAACTTGACAAGGCAGCTATCATCGCATTTTTAGGACTTACTTCATGAGATAATCAAGACATTCTGCTTGTTTTGTTGTTCCAGCAATTTGCAGTGTTTAGTGAATCACTAAATGTTCAGTCTCCCAAGTTCTAGTGTCAATAAAGAAGAAACTCAGGGAGGTTCCCCAACGAGGGCTCATACTTTGAGAAATTTTATGACTTCTGAAAAGTCGGAGGTTTTTCTTTAATAATGTTGTTTCCAAATGCATGATTAATTTAGCAAAGGTAATTATAATGCTCTTAAATAATTAGTATATTTGTATTGAAACAACTGCTAATGTGTGTCGAGATTTTCACTCCTTAGTTAGGTGAGCCATATCTTGAAATATGAACTTGATGGTATTTTTTAAATGTCTGACTTGATTTTAATAAGTATGAGAAGTTTCTACATGTTGTTCAAATATATAAGATTATTTAAACTCACTTCTGTTGGCATCATAACTATGGAAAGTTTAAAAAAATCATCTAAAACAGCTCTTTATAATTTTGGTACTACTAAAAATGTCATAATAAAACTAGATAAGAAGAAATCCTGTGAATTGAAGTCAGGCAATGCATCAGAAAAGAATTTCAGCCAAAAGAAGATTGACAGTAGCTGTGTTGGAAGAAAAATGGAGCTGCCAAGAATATCTCAGTTCACACTGACATTCTTAGAAAAAGTATTTAAAGTGCATTGAATTTATGCTCATATACGATGGGATGGTTAAAAATAAAGAGATTCCCCAGTAAGGGCTGGAATGTGTCTAACATATCCAAATGTAATGGGTATAAATCTTATATCATCCATATAATTAATTCAGAAAGTAAATATAACTGTGTAAATTAAGAAGATTTTGTAAGCAATAAAACTTGCTTGCAATTTTAATCTCTGTGTAGAAAGATTCATAGGAAATTTCCTCAGAGTAATGTTAGGATTTATTTTTAGAATCATATTTAATGGATATATTTTATATGTTTTCTTCAAATTGATGCACACTTTTAACGAAGTTTTCACGAAGTTTGGGAAAGTGAATTAAAATATTATATTAAATCAGCAAACAGCCAGAAGACATATGAGCTGCCTAGAAAGAAACATGAGATTATGAAAATACACAAGATCATAGAGAACCCAGGAGAGAAAAGTACAGAAACACTAGTTAATTTTTTGATTCTTCCTTCAACTTCTCAGACACTTAATCTATTAAATTGTTTTCTTTCATTGTGCCTTGTTCTTCTCATTATTATTGACATAGGTAGAAAATGAAATGTTTCTGAATTTGGAAGTTCACTATTATTTATAAAGATTAAGTCACTTGTGTGTCTGTGCACACATGTCTCTATGTATCTGAAGCTCCTGTAGATCTGTGGAGGTTTTCATGGCATAAAAGAGGGTTGTCAGGCATTACACAGTAAATTCTAACATGATTCCTATCACAGTTTTAACTTAAGATTCTAGGAGACATTGGAAAAAAAATAAAGAGGCCAATGCTTTTCTCAGGCACAGTGCTTCCTCCAAAGTGGTTCTACCTATTTATGTATATTATTTTAATTGCATTACCTGATCAAATATTTAAGCATTTATATTATAAAAATATTGAAGTGGAAGATGATAGAATCACATATTTGTAGAAATGTAAAATCTTTGAGACATTCATATTAGCTTCACTATGACAGTAAATTTTATGACAACAATAATACTGTGGGATCTTGGAACAACAAAGAAAAACTAGCATTTATTGGAGAGCTGTGAATTGACTAGAGGAAAAGAATTCCTATGGTTAAAATCATTGTAAAATGTCTACAAATGTTTTTATTTCAGTTGTGATTGTATCGGGAGTTAAACTGAGGGCTTTCCAGGCAGGTGCGGTGCCACTGAGCTACCTCCTCAGGCCTGGAACACATTATTCTTAATGAACAAGTTTTAGAACTCAAGATAACTTCATACTATCTTAAACAATAGGATACATGATTTTTATTAAAATGCAATTTGTTGCAAGTAAAAACTGAAATATTTAAATAACAGGCCACAAGTTTACTTACATGAAAGCTCTCATTATTTAACTCAAAAAGAAGAAAATATAAACATCACCTTTATTTTGTTCCAATGTCTTCTAGAATCTCAAGTTAAAACTGTGATAGGAACCATGTTAGAATTTACTGTGCAATGCTTGACAACCCTCTTTTAGGCCATGAAAACCTCCAGGACCATCAATGTACACCTGTACTTATGGGAATATTTAGGCAGCTTTGCTTTGATATTCAATTCTAAGAATTCTGTTACTGAAATTTTTAAAAGCTTTGTGTGTTTTACATTTTAAATATTCTTCTATATCTCCAATGTCCCCATTTGACAATAAGCAATAATAAGCATTATAAAAGAAAACAAAGAGAATCCTAAATTAACTATATCAATTTATTTTATAAAATGAGATCTGACTCTTTTCCATAAACACTAAGTCAAAAGAATGATTTGATAGGGCCAGGGAGTTAGCTCAGTGGTTCTGGTGCCTGTCTTGCAAGCGCAAGGGCCCAGGTTCGATCCCCAGTAACCACATACAATATTGGGGGTGGAGGCTCACCCCAGAAGCAATCAGTACCACATACCACAGTGCCGGGTGTGGTGGCTCGCGCCTGTAATCCCAGTACTCGGGAGGCAGAGGCAGGAAGATTGCTGTGATGTGAGTTTGAGGCTGCGCTCAGGGCCAGCCTGAACCATAAAAGTGAGACCCTGTCTCAAAAAAAAAAAAAGGATGATTTGATAGAAGAATATTGTTTTTTAAAAGTAAGTTATTGAAACAATTATGTGTATATTCCTACATAGCCTTAAATGTATGATGAATGAATGTGAGGTAACGTCACTAAAATTGATTGTTTGGTGACTATATACTAAATATGTACATAGCTATTATATTGGTAGCTATTTACTGCAAAGCAGCTACCTCAAAACTTACTGTTTTAGAAAAGATAAAATTTAAAATTAAAGATCTGCTGAATACCTTGAATCAATCAATACACAATTTCAAATATGAATCAAAACATCACATTGTAAATATTATTTGTAATATGTGTCAGTAAAGGTAGTACACAAACTTTCTCTACAGTTCTGTGAATGGCAAGATGAACTTTTGAGCTGGGCTGATTTTAATGAGACTGGTTTCACATGTTGGTGACTGCTGTGAAAAATGAATAAACTGATCAAGACTTTGTTTGCCCTGCTCCTGTTTTCTGTGTGCACACTGGTCATGCAGACTAGTCAAGACTTCTCTAGATTCTTTTGCTTGTATCATAGTGGCTACTACTTTATCCAAATCAAGTTACACATTGTTATGGGTTCTATTGCATCCTTTCAAAAAATATGTTTAAACCCTGACCTTACTAAAGGTGATGGCCAATAATTTCTCACATATTCAATTTTCTCTCTTTTTTGTATATTCTTATTGTATTTATCAGGAACTACAGACAGGTTTGGAGACTTGGCCCTTGTTTTCAACCCTGGCCCCAGCAGAGACTCTGGTTATCCTGTGCCGAGCTAAACTGGGATGATTATTGTGGACATCTGCCCTGCCCTATGGGATCTTCAACCATAGGGATAATTACGGAAATTTCAACTACATAATTGCTGGCATCTGTTCTGCCTTAACCGCTGAAATTGTAGTACCACATAAAGGTGTGCCTAGCTCGAATATTTCATCTTTGGCTGTTCAAAGTAGCAAGGGTCGAGCCCGGGGTCAGGCTTTCTTTCTAGTTTACTATTTTGTTCTTTATTGGTTGTTAATCTTTTTGCTGTCAGACTCATGAGGGATTGGGGCTTGCTGAGAATGTTCTGGCTGTGTCCTCTTCTCGTATCCTATGTTGGCTAAGTCCTCTTCCCTTGTCTCTTACATATTATATTATCCTGTCTAAACTGTATTTTTAAAAAAATAAACAAGCAAAAATAGGCCTCTCATACTCTTGCTGTACTAAAACAAAACCAATCATTTCCAAATATAATATCTTAAATGCTATCCTAATTTTAATTTATATATATTATTAATACAAAACATGTTTCATGTTAACATATTTCTGGGTGCTTAAAACATATTTTATTATTTTCATTCCTATATTACCTTACATTATTTTCCCTTCCTCCTTGAATTTCTTTCCCATCTCAAAATAACTACTTTCTAATTGTTTTGTCAATTATTCTTTATTTTCTTCCTTCGTTTCCTCCATTTCTTTCTTTCTTTACTTGCTTATATATAAGTAAAAATATAATACTTAAATTTATCAGACTTATTTTGCATAATAGTCTCTCATTTCAGCTTTTGCACAAATGAAAGGATTTAGATACTTCTGAAATAACTTTCCACAGTGTTTATTTGCCACATTTTCTTTATTTATCCAGACTGTTTCCATTAATTAGGTCTTGTGAACTGTATATATATATTAATAACTATATGCAGCTATTATGGTACGATACTGTGTCAAATTCTGTAAAGTATTTTTTTTTCTGGAGGAATTACCCTGCTTATTTTCATAGTGAAAAATATTGTTTACATTCCAAAAAAAAATAGTTTAGGAGGCTTGCATTTTCTCCAAATCCTTGCTAACATTCATTACTTTTGTATTTTTAATAAATATACTCACTAGGTTGAGATGGAATCTCGGCATGTTACCAATTTTTATTTTCTTAATGGCTAAAGATTCTGAACCATTTTTAAGATACTTTTTAGCTGTTTGTACTTCCTTTCTTGAGTATTGTTTGTTCAGTTCATTTATTGATTGGCCTACTCTTTTCTTGATGTTGGGATTTAGGGATCTTTATGTATTCTAGACATGAATTCTCTATAAGTAGAGTAACATTTTATCTCACTTTGAAATATGTTCTTATTCTCTTGATTGCTTCCACTGCTGTGAAAGTAATTTTTTATTAAATTTACAAATCTGATTTTTCCTTCTGCCTTTGTAGTTATCATTTGGATTTTGAACAAAGAGCATTCCTTGCACACAGACCAAAATTTATGGTATTCACTTAAGATCAGATTTAGTGGCCCTTACAGTATTTAGCTTTGAATTAAATGTTACCTTTATCTGTACTGTTTTTCAGTAGAATGTTATAACAGTATAAAGTATTTTCAACATTAATGATATTTGTTTAATATTTGTTTTATTAACAAATCTTAACAAAGATCTTAACAAATAATTTAAAATTAAGTAAAATCTTTCAAATTAATAGAGTATTAGATACCCGTAGCATTTTACAATTAACTAAATATGCCTAGAAATTTGCTTTGTTTTACATTGTTGTGCTAATTATTTGTTTCTCAGTAGACTAAGTAGAGGAGAAGTAATAAATGTTTCAAGTGACATAGAAGGTGTGAGCAAATTTATTTCCATTGCTTTCTCATTTCTAGTCTCTCAAATTTCCTCTTCAGTTATAATTCTCTGCATAAGATGTTTTATGCAAATGCAAAGAGCATTAAAATGATTTAAAGTAGATGTTCCATTATACCAATGAAAGAAATTATATTTTAATAACATATAGTTTCCTCTAATTACTTTCAATATCCCGAACATTAGTTTTAAATATGAATTTTAATAGAAATGAGTGAATGATATATTTATCTTTGTTACTATGGATAATATTGAAATTATTAATATAATTTTTGCAACAAATAAATATATCTTAAAATTTTTCAGTAGGTTTATATCTTTAACTCATAAAGGAAAGGAACTAGGGTCTATCAAGGCTGTATCTTTTTTTTTTTTTTTTTTTTTTTTTTTTTTTTTTTTTTTTTTTTTTTTTTTTTTTTTTTTTTTTTTTTTTTTTTTTTTTTTTTTTTTTTTTTAGGTTCTTTGAGACAGGGTCTCACTTTTTGGTTCAGGCTGGCCCTGAGCTCAGCCTCAAAATCACATCACAGTAATCCTCCTGCCTCTGCCTCCCGAGTGCTGGGATTATAGATGTGAGCCACCACGCTCAGCACTGTGGTATGTGGCACTGATTGCTGTTGGGCATGAGTGTCCACACCCAGTGTTTTATGTGGTTAACTGGGATTGGGATCGAACTCTGGTCCTTGAATTTGCAAGAGAGGCACCAGAACCACTGAGCTAAACCCTCAGCCCCAAGGCTGTATCTTTATATCTCCCTCCCTTCAACTTGTTCCTGTCCCCTAAGTTTTCATCATCTCCAGTAATGGCAACAAATTAGGAATTCCCAGTGAATAAATTCACTGATTAAGTTAAACCCCTCATGAATCGGCCACTTCAAATATTCACACACTAGAAAATATGATTCTTTTATGAGACATTTTAGATACAAATTATTTTTAAACTGATAGTATCTAACACTTGTGATTCAATATTTTAGTTCAAGTTACTTTAATATATATAATTTTCTTTTTGAATTGCTGAGAAATTGATTACATTTGTACACAATATGGTTGTGTATGGTTTTGGTTTTCCATAGTTATTGATGGCAAACAAAGATATATTCAATACATTACTGTTATGTGATGTATAAATTTGCATAATACATGTGTAAGGCCACTTACGGTTAAATTTCCCATGTATATAGAAAACATTCTATGTTGAGGAGAGAACACTTATTTTCTTCTTTAGGAAAAGCAAAATAATTTTGCTTCAGTGAAGAATGATGAAAAGTTAACACTCCAACCCTCAACACCTAGAGTTCTTGATAAATGACAGAGTCGCATCCAATAGGTCAGGACTGGGATGTGGTTTTTATGTTTTCTTATTCGGGCACTGGCATAGCACATTTCTCCTTATCCTTAGAGATTATTTGTTCCACAAAATCCACTTTATACACCTTTTCTCTTTTCCAATCACACTTTTCCCATTGATTTTCTCTAGATTCCTTAGATTATATCCTAAATAAATTACTTTCCCTCGAGTCGTTGTCTTAATCTTTGAGAGAAACTTAATGACAAAACAATTTTATAACAGATATTACTAGCTATGTTTTCTGGGAATTTAATTTAAATTTGTGGTGGTAAGTTATCCATACAAGCAACGTGATATATGAAATTATAGTACCAAATTCAAATTAGAATTAATTGAATTCTGAGACTTCTGTAATAGAATGAGGTACTTATGACATTGGCAATGTGACCTCACAGTGCTTCCTCCTACCATCCACACCACAGGCCCAATGTTCCTGCATCTGCACTGCACACATTTACTACTCCACCTATGTAGTGATTCTAAACATCTGTTGAAAAATCTTCCAACCTCCATGTTCAACCCATGGGGCATCTTCAAAAAAGTTTTATTCATTCAAGAACATTTATTATATATAACAATTTTAGAATCAGTACTCCAAGGATTTTAAAGTTTCATTGTTTGTATCAGTTGATTCAAAATAGATATCCTTACAATGTTAGTGTTCATACAAATATAATAGTTATAGGGCTTTCATTTCACTTAAGAATGAAATTTAATGAGGTATAAAATTCTAGCCAAGACCTGTAAACTGTCCTCCAGAGTGTGTGCATGAATGTTAAATATTCAAAGAGCCTCCAGCATCCATTTACCAGCTAATTTTCAATCTTTGTGGAACTGTTATTTTTAGCCAGGTTTCCCAAGTAATGTTTTTATATGAAAAAACTAACAATCTAAAATATCTCTATTTATATTGAATATCATAACTTCTACTTTGCGGGCATACTAAAATATTTTATATAACCTGTATTATTATTTTATATTTCACACTAGCCCTGTGGGTTCTTATGCTGTCATATTACTTTAGAAATTCTCCTATAATTCATAATATGTCAATAAATTTGTAGTAACAATTACTGACTGTACATATAGGACAAAAATAAAGACAATGTTGCCTGACCAATAAATATATTCATCACAGTATAGTACAGAATCGTTGTTGCTCCTTTATCATTATTAGAAACCTAACACAAGTTTTATTGATGTTCAAAAGTGATTAACCTTATTATATTCTAGAAAAAATCCAAATGTAGTACTTTTGCTACTTACATACATGCAAAACACGTTCCATACAACTGATTTCTCTATTTCACATCTATCTTCTTCAAAAGTTCTTCAATGAGTCATCTACTTTTTTTTTTCCTTTAATTATTTCAAATACTGCATGACATGACCAAGTTTCATCTATTGAAGAATAATTGCATAAAATGTAATCAAAGATTTGGTGAATTGAATAAAATACAGAAAAAAATAGGATTTTTTTCTGTTTCATGAACAACACGAAACAACTGTGATACATAGAATTAAGTGACCCATTCAAATTAGCATTCAAGTTAGTTTTAAAAAGCCACCTTTTTAAATTCCTAAGACAACTCTAAAGCACAGATTTTCTGTTTGTTCATAATTTGAAGCATTAAAATTTGGGCAAAGTAATAGTAACAATGTGTTTTACTAATGCCTTAAATATGCTACAAAGCATATATATATCAGCTCTAATAAATTATTTAAGATATTTATTAAACTTTTCTTTGAGGTTCCAGCATTCATTATTACAAGGATTTAATTGTATGTGATCTAAGACAAATTAAGCAATTTTGAGAAATAACTGATTTAAAAAAATTCTTAGGTTTATGAAAAAAAATTTTATGAGAAGTACAACTTTTTCATCTACTACCATAAGTCCATCTCTTAATGTAGAAACATATACCTGCTATTAAAGGAAGAGCAGTATAAAATTAACAACATCTACTTCATTTACTAAGTGATAGGAGAAATACAATTAAAGCTATGACAGAAATATTATATAGACATTAACATAGTGATACAAAGCCCTTTATAAAAAAAGATAAATTCACACACACACACACATATATGTATAAAATTTATGTATAATATTAGCATACTTGAAGAAAAATTGTTTTGTCAAAAGCAGTGCTCTTTATCTTAAAGTTTGTATCCTTTTTAAATTTCATTTTATTTATTTATTTTTTTTGAGACAGAGTCTCACTTTGTAGTTCAGACTGGCCAGGAACTTACTATGTAGGCAAAGCTAACCTCAAATTCACAGCAGTCCTCCTGTCTCTGCCTCTCAAGTGCTGAGATTACAGGCCTGAGCCACCATGCTCAGCATTGTTGTATGTAGTTACTGGGGACTGAACTTAGGACCTTGCACAGATTCCAGAAAAAGTGAGCTAAATCCCTGGCCCCAAGGTTTTTATTCTTTCCCATATATTTTACTCTGCAAATTTCAAAGCCTACAGAAAACTGGTGAAGTATTCATGGAATCCCTTTATAATTACCACCTCTTGTAAAATTGTTCAATTTTGACTTAATAACTATGTTACTTATGTTATTTTTGATATGTTTCAAGTACTTTATTTCTAAATACTTAAAAATGAAAGCATTAATTGGGAATTCATACTCTAGGAAGAGTATAATTAACCTATAGTGGTAGGCAAAAATAAGTAAATATGAGTATAATATCAAGGCACTTAACATTTCTGGTTTCTGCTTTAAATTTTACATCCTTATTTTACACAAGATGTCCCTATTTCGCTGTAATTCATATGTTCTAAATGGCAGAAATCTCAATGAATCTTGTTGTTTCCTAGCCCTTAGCCAATGTGCCACTTATTCTCATTGGATACTAATATGTCGTGTAGCTCTGTATGAGGCTGTTTTCTGTAACATCCCTACAAGAACATTGAACCAGAGCAGGCAGCCATCAACATTCAAGAATAGCAGAAGAGAAAAAAAAAAAAAAAAACCCACAAAATGCCAAAACATAAACTAATTAATCCTTACATGAAAGGTCATTTATAATTGGAGTATACAAAATGACACTATTAAAATTAATAATTAGGACTTAATATACAGAATCTATTTTCCTGACAAACAAGAGCCTATACACATCTCAGTTATATTATTGTGTGCCATTAAAGGCAATGGTTTTTGCCTAAAGGCATAGTGCACTGCTAATGCAAAATGTTGCCTGAGGTTTACAAATGATAACACTTGATTTTTAACAGGTCACCCCATAAAATCAATTACCTTTGCTCTAAATAAATTCTTAGTAGCTTTATAAATAATTTAAACTTAGGGCCATATAGCATTAGAGTGTTTCCACCAATTTCAAGAAGAAATTTGTCACTGCAGTCTTATGTCTTCACCAAAGGGCATTTTTATAGAGATAAAAAGTGGTAAAATATAGTGAATAAAATTGTAGCATTTATAAAACACTTAGCTGCTTTAATTCTACAGAAATTCTACTGCAGAGAATGTTAACATAATTTAGAATCCTAAATGATTCCATCTCAATTCTATCTCTAGGCTACCTCTTCTAAAGAAGTTTAAAATAAATGTGAAGAATATTTTTACATATGTGTGTGTGTGTATATATATCACATAAAAATTATATATATACACTATATATATAATAATTATATATGTAAATTTGTCCCAAATGATTCAGAATTCTAATAAATATCAAATTTAAGAGAAATTGCATTATGTACATCCAATATCAACTCAATAAATATCATGTGATGATCCAGCCTTACATAGGCATCAATAGAAAGAAGAGAGAAGAGTATGAAGTTCATTTGCAAACTGTGTACTGAATTTAGTTCAGGTTTTAATGTCAAAAAAGCAAATATTCAGTATTTAAAATTGTAATAATGATTGTTATTTTATTAGTTCAATTTTTCACAACTGTTTTCATTTGCAACATTTCATTTTTCACCATAGTATAAAAATGACTAGGAATATTCAAAACAAATCAAACCCTGAGCCTGAGTTCCACTGTTCAGTTTCAGGGAGATGGTGATAGTTAGCTAAACAGATTAGATAAACATTCTCTTTCCAATTCGTAAACATTAGACCGCAGAAGGCTTTTAAATGTTATTTTTTCTTGGTATAGAGCACATATTTTAAACTATTAAATATCAAAAATGTTTCTTCTTAAATGACAATTATAATTTTTGGACAAACAAGTGTTAATTATTCAAAAATGGAAGAAAATTTAAAATAACAGAGGTAATCTAGTTTTTATAAATTAAGAAATGTTCATTAACCCATAGGCTCATTGCCATCTGGAATAATAGTACCACATTTTTATTTGAAGTAGGTAAAAATGATAAAACTACTTTACCATATATTACTAGTTTTTAAAAAAAAATATTCAAGTGCACTATTTACTAATGAAAAGTTATAATAGAATTTGTATTTCCAGAAGACGTTCTAGAAAATCCATTCATACTATATAATCTGTAAAATTATGTTACAGTTATTTTTGTTCAGTATCTTATTTGTCAGTAGCCTTATACGTAATGTTGCATTTTATTATAGGAAAAACCAGGAATAGATAGAGGAATAAAGTTGTATGTATTAATAATAAATTTAAAATAGATCAGAAATAAATATTCTGCCTATCTATCCATTCACTCTTCTATCTTGAAAATGGTCTATTGATCTAGTTTGAAAATGGATTTTGTCATAAATACTGAGGCAAAAAATCTTGCTTAAAAAGTTAACTTATTCATGGCCCAAACCTTCAGATAGTAAGTAGCTGGTACAACTCAATGTGGAAAGGATATCATGTCCAGGTGATATTGACATCTGCCTTTGAGTCAGCCATTGAGTCAGCAGTCTGACCTGAAATATTTTCTCTCTCCAACAGCTCTATCCTCTCTCTTCTGAAAAAAAAATTATGATTTGATTTTTAAGGAAATGTTGGTAGTTGATAAAGAATAGGTTATTGTTTCTCTGAAAAATTCGTAAGGTAAAACACCACAAAATTTCATTGATTTCAACTGATTGATGAAAAGATATGTTACACACCAATTAAGAAAACCATTTCAGAATTAGTTGAATGGTTAAAAACCATGGTTGTCTGAAACTATACTATAAAGCCACTGTGATAAAAACTGCGTGGTACTGGCAAAGTAACAGACCCGAGGATCAATGGAGTAGACTAGAAGATCCAGAAACTACTCCAGATACAGTGAGCCACCTCATCTTTGACAAAGGAGCCAAAAATCCTCAATGGAGGAAAGATACCCTCTTTAACAAATGGTGCTGGAAAAACTGGGTTTTAACTTGCCAAAGGCTAAAACTAGATCTAACTCTTTCACCGTGTACCAAGCTAAAATCAAAGTGGATAAGAGACTTAAATATTAAAACAGACACTCTAAACCTACTGCAAAACAGGTTAGGTAAAACTCTTGAAGACATTGGCTTAGGGAAAGACTTCATGAACAAAACTTCTATAGCACAGGAAATGGCTGAGGAAATCAACAAATGGGACCTCATTCTTTTAAAAAGCTTCTGCACAGCAAAGGAAACCACCAACAGTGCAAA
>PVIR01005966.1:0-70485 GCA_004026965.1 Petromus typicus
GGTCCTTGCACTTGCAAGACAGGTGCCAGAACCACTGAGCTAACTCCCCGGCCCAAATTCTTTCTCATTTTTATGAGAAATTCAAATTGCAATATTAAATGTACATACTTTTATGAAATGTAGATTCCCTCTGAAATTTAAAAAAAGTCTGTTCCTAATTTTCTTTCATAGACTACAAATGAGAAAATTCTCATATAAATGGAGACATTTGTGCAAAACTGACATTTAAAATAAGTTGGAAAATCACATTACAGACTACTAAAGTAAATTCATTGTTTGTTGACTACAACTTGAATAGTTGGTAAAGTCCCAGGTTATTCACATCTCTTATCTCATTTAGTTGTTCATGGAGTCATTCCAAAAAAATTGTTAACATCAATATAGTCTTTATTCTATTCTAAGCAAAATTTTATATTATTTTAATAAATTACCACACTGTATTTTAACCTTTAGTTTCAATTCTCCTTTGTTACTTGAGAAAATAGAGTATTTTAATGAATTCCAGACACTGAAACTGGAGTCATTGTCACTATTGATTTTTTAATATTGTAAACAGCTTAATGGGCAAAACAAAACAAGCAACTAAGAAGTTTGGCAATTTCACTGAACACTGCTTAATTTTACGTCATTACAAAAGTTACTTCTCATTGCATACCTGAGAGTTTCCATACCTTTGCTGTGGAAATATTTTGCTAGAAGCCTGATGTTATGCAAGAATGTTAGTCACATCTCTGTCAGTTCACTTCAATAATCACCTAAAAGCAGATGGAGAATAAGAAAGAAATTTAACTTCCCTTACATTTGTGTGAACATAGCTAAAAAGTTCATGAATGTAACTGGAGACTGAGTTTTAGAAGGGCTATGTGACGCAGTATAAAAATTTAAAGGAAATCTGTGATAAAATTCTAAGTGTTTTTGCCTAACAAGGTAATACAAGAATATTTGTTTTAGCCATTTTTAAAAATTTTTTGAGATAAAGTCAACTTTGTAGTTCAGGCTGGCCCTGAGCTCATTATGTAGTCCAGGGTAGCCTCAAACTCATAGCAATCCTCCTGCTTCTGCCTCCCAAGTGCTGGGATTACAGGCATGAACCACCATGCCCGGCACTGTGGTATGTGGTACTGATTGCTGGTGGGCATGAGTCACTATGCCCAGCATTGTTGTATGTGGCTGCCTAGGATCGAACCAAATCCCTTGTGCTTTAAGGTAGATGCTGGAACCACTGAGCTAAATCCCTGGCCCAGCCAAATTTTTATATCTTAGAACAACAACTATTTTATTATGATAGTGAGTTTTTCATTAATAATTTGAGCAGTGTTCACCAGAGTCATTTTCTGGCTCCCTGTGGTGTTGACAGAGGTCATTTAGGTAAAGCAAGCTGGTGTGGAGCATCCACCAGAACTTCGCTCAGAACCTGGGACCGGTGGGCATGGCTGGGACTGTCTACTCTTGTGTCACATAGATCCTGTACTGCACAGTGTCAGGGCAGCTGGATGTCTCCATCTTATGTAAAGTAGTAAGAACAAGTGTCTCTTTAGAGAGTGCAGAACCCACTGACTTTCTTTCAGATATCGCACTACACCAATGCTGCTGTATTTGGGGATTAGAACAGTCACCAGCTCACCCAGACTTCAGGGACACCCCAACCCTAAGTCTTAATGACAGGCACGTCAGTGAATAGGCAGCCACGTTATCAAAGTGCCTCTGCGCAAAGCCAGCAGAACCCTGCCTGCCTCGCTGAGAGCGTGAAGCTGCTCCTGGGGGCTTCCCCTCTGCTGGTTTGGTTATGAGAAGAGGCTAAGTTGGAGCCGCAAAGGAAAGCATGGATAATCAGTGGAGGAAAGAAATTCAATCACGTGCTCAGATCGTAAAGAAGTTTATTTCAGTTGACTAGTGAGGAATAAAATGTTAAACGTGATATAAGAGTTATTGAAACCTCAACAGCTCAACTGCCAACAAAGGAAACCTGGTAAGTCTCGAAAGTCGGTTTGCAAACCTCTGGCGGCCTCGCATTCTAAGGTGGTGTCATTGCGACACTGTCCCTGCTGTGGACTGAGGTGACATTTCCACTGAAGGCGCAAAACAAGAGGTGCCAGCAGCTTCCTGGGCTGCAGTCGGAGCCTGAGGCCTGTTCAGAGCAAAATTCCCTGTGATTTTGACTGAAGAGATGAATTGGGTGCTTTCTCTCCACGGAAGTGCGTGCTCGTGAGGAGGGCAGATGCTCAGGTCACTCTGCGCTGATCCCCTGGAACGTGAGCAAAGGGCACAGAGAAGTAGCTCTCAGCGCCACCAGCAATAGATGCCGGGTGTTGGTGCTCCTCAGGTCACTTTTCAGAGCAAGACGACATTTTTGCAGTAGATTTCTCAAGAAATCACGTGTCTTAAGTATGTTGATGAAATATTAACTTAAGGCACAACAGAATATTTTTGGAAATTTTAATCATTTTCAGAAACTTTATCCTGTACTTACAGGATGCTACTGTGGCAGAGAGGCTAACTTTAGCCTACCACTCAGAGTCTGAGTTCAAAATGTTTCTAAGTACCAGATATACTTAGCTTTTAATAAAAGTATTGCTTAAGAAATAATAAAATGAAAGTGTCAAATGTCAACATATCTGAGAGTCAGCATTTTCTCTTCACCATATTGTAGTAAGTCCAAAAATTCCCCTAATTTTTCCTAAACTTCTTGGGTCCACAGGGCATGTGGTGATGAGAACGCCCACCCTGGGCCTTCTGCTCTAGTTGGATTCCATGTTGTGTTTTTGTAACCTCAGACCTCCAGGTATACAGCAAGTCTTTTATAAGTTAGGCTTGATTTTCAATGTTTCAGACATATAAAGCTTTCAGAAATATGAAAATAACTCAAGAAGTGATTTCATTCTTATTTAAAATCAGTCTAACTCCTTCACTTCAGAAATGGGAACTTGGAATTCTAGAGAAATCAACAAGTTTCCCCAAAGTTACAGGGTGAAGAATATACTAAGCAGAAACTAGAATTCAGGTATTTGAAGCAAATAGTCATGGCATCTGCAAATTGCTCCTCCATCTGCCATGTTGGGAAATCAAATGTTCATAGCTTAAGAATACTCAGATATTATAGAAAAACTGTATATATGCTTTGCATGCGTTTATTTGGCAGACCTTAATGCACTGTAACTGCTGTGGGAGGATCACCTCTGCTAACTGAAATGCAAATACCGTAAGATGGCCAGTCAGGCCAGAGGCTTGTGTGTATTCATTAATCACCACTGTAGAATAAGCCCTCTTTCCCTAGACTCTAAAGCTAGCAGCTGAGAGGTTTTACATAAGCTAAGTCCTACTACCATGCTCTGTTCTTACCATGTCTGAGATAATTGAAAGGAAAACATCTAGGCTATATAAGCAGTTCAAAACCTGAGGAAAATTGCAAGCTGAATACTGTTTTTGGGGAAAGGGAAGTGAGAGGGAGTATTTATGAGTCACAGCTCAAGTCCATTTGAATGAGAAGGTTGATTTTATGTGATGTCATGAACCTGTGTGTGCATAAACACATAAGCACCTTCACAGGATGCTCTGGGGCACAGAGATGCCATTCCCCTTGATAGAATGAGTATAAACAGAATACGAGTGTTTTCATTTAATAAAAAGAAAGTTTTTTTCCTCCTAAAAGTATAAACCGTTTAAACAAGTTAACTTATTTTCAATGAGCTTTTTAGTTGAGAAAGATTGATACATGACAAGTTAGCTCAAATAGATAGGTTTAAACTACACAAAAAATAGAGATGTAAGCTAAGTAATGTGATTTTAAGACAATTGAATCAAATAAAAATACCCACCTCTTTCTAATAGCTCTCCAGATGTTTTGTAATTTGAAATTTAATTTTTCTGTTGATTAAATTTTTAATAAACAATGGCATACACTTTCTGAAGCTGTTCTTCCATTCCCAACAGGCTATTCAGATTTAAACTCCTGATGAGAAACATTCTTTCCCGCTTGGCTCTCAGCACATGTGTTCTGTGAAATCTCTTGTTTTATTTCATTTTAGTGTCGGAAAATTTTGCACATGGACCTTTAATATTAGAAGGAAAATAAAAACTTCTGAATTGACAGAGTTGGGAATTACGTTATGACTCTGGATAGAGAGATAGCTTTCTAGTTAGCCCAGTGCATGAGCATTAATATTTACCTGAAAGTCACTGTTTCAGTGTTGACAGTAGAATACAGAGAATGTTTCTGTGTGTAAAAGTGTGCTATGGAAGCTCCTTTAACTCAAGCTCTGTAAATGCATTAGAATCTGTCCCGATCTGGTCATACAAATAGGTGAGTGAATGTCAGGAGTGGACCAGACACAGTGGGCACTAAAACAGCTTAGCAGTAACAGTCCGAGTTCAGTGAAGGTTGTGTATCACAAGGAGCATGAGATACCTCTACACCATTAGGAATTTCTAAGACACATTAAGGAGGCTGTAAACAGAAAGCCAGGCAGAGAGCCATGGGCACTGCAGACCACTAGCAATGTCTTCTGTGCTTCCTTGTCAATATCTGCTACCCATAATGCCATGGGGGGAAATGTCACCACTGCCTTGCCACGGTGCCTTGAGAACCATACAGAACCCCCCGAAAGTCCCCAGCTGTCCAGTCTTCAAGATCCATGATGATACCCCTTCTTCTGGTTGTGCTCTTCAGCTTAACTCAGCATCAGCCATAGTGTTTGACAGAAAGGAAACACTGAGTCCCTAATGACTAAAGGTGCTTTTCCTAAATCATGTACATTTTTAGGGAACTACGAAAATTTTCAGTGAAGTTATCTTTTCTTTCTCTATTAATTATGTGACACTGAGAATTTATCCTCCATGAGAGTAGAAAAGACTATAATTCACCAACCTTGGGTAAATTCTAAGATGCATGAAGTCATTTTAAAGAGAGTACCAGCAGTCACCTCGCAGAGTTCCCTACGCATTTTGTCACAGTCTAGTGCACAAAAAATGGACGTCCCTGAGCCTCTGTATGGGATCTTGAAATTTTACCTCTTTGCCCATGTTTGGATCACTAGCTCCTTCAATAAAACTTCCTATTTGGTTAGCTAATATGTAGCTTTCTTTGAACTTTATTATTGTGTGCTTTGCCATTGCAAGAACGTTGTTATGATGTTTTATGCCACTGTTATGTCTCCAAAGCACTCACTGTTTTATAATATTTTAGCGTGCTCCACAAGTAGTGCCCCTGCCAGCTTCATAAAGTACATCCTTCCCCAGACTCTAGGTGCTTACTGTGGTTTAGGTCTTCAATGCCCGCCCAAAGTCTCTGTGCTTGGAGGTAGGGCTGGTTGAAGAAGACTATTCCATGGGGGACAACCTGAGAAGATGTATTCTTGAGCCTTGTTCTTCCTCATTCTCTCTGCTTCTGGGCTGCCACGGGACAAGAAGAGCTCTTGCCAGGCTCCTCCACTGTGTCATTCTGCTCTGCAGTAGGCTGATTTTAGATTGAAACTACTAGAATGTGTGAATAGAATAAATTCTTGTTTTTAAAACATTGTAGGCACCAACCAATAGACTTGTTGCCTGGATGGAATAGAAGAAGCAAGGAGAAGGAGAATTTCTTCTTTGAATGCTCCAGACTCCACTGTTGCCTTTATGTATCATGCAAAATTCATGTCAGGCAATTCTCCAGTCAGCTTCCTGGCCTTTAATGCTGGACTGTGCTGCATCCTGACCCCTCCTGTTCCAGGGCTTCCACCAAGGGCTGAGCAGTGACTCAGTCGTCTGGGAAATGTGCAGATGGCTGTTCTGCATTCTTCCAGCTTTGATGCTGCAGATCCATATAACACATTCCTTCACGTGATTAGACACATACTTATATTAATTCTCATAGGGAAAGGGGAAGGATACAGTGCTGGAGCCTCTGCCATAGGCCCTGGCCTCCTGTGAGCAACTACAGCACAAGGCAGATTGAAGAACAGACAGTAAACAAGACTCAGAGTGGGGCTGGGCCTTGCGGCTCATCAGTGCTGCTGCTGGCAGCAAAGACAGAGGACTCCAAGTGCATCCAACATTTATTCAATACAGTTGTGAGGAGGAATAGGGAGAAGGGTACACTTTCAAGGGGTCTAGTGACATACTGCTGAACACCTGGCATGGTGGTACCAGGCAGGGGTATGAGGGAGCAGGCACTGTGGGCACTACTTATCTTGCTTGGACAGAACAAACCAGGACTGGGACCAAGTGCAATCAGCAAGCACCTTCTCAGGGCCATGAGAAGCCACAGTTCAGGGGGAAGGACAGTAACTGGTGTCACACTGACCTCAGCTGCCCGTAACTAAACAGAGCCACTTCACAGGTCAGGGCCTAGGTTTCCATGGCAGCCACTGAGGGAGGGGCTATGTTTGCTCAGTCTGCCACCCGACGTGTCCACATGAGTCACCTAGAGGTTCGCTCTGACTCTTGATGTAAAACAATACAGACAAATTGCAGAAAGCAAGAAGTAGGTGCCACTTGTAGCCTGTTACAAATTCATTTCCTCTAGACAACCCTAACTAGTTTAATGCTACATTGTGTTTTTCCAAGGCAGTGAATGCTTCTTAATTAACAATTGGACCCTCAGTGCTTTGAATGGCCCCTATCAGAGACCCAGTCTTCCTCGAAAACTGACTGATCCATAATATGATATACTGAGATAGTAAATGAATGTTAGCCATGTTAAATATCTATAACATGGAGATAGTAAATGAACGTCAGACCTATTAAATATCTATAATAAAGTAGGAAAGTACTTGTTCAAATAATCAAAAGCAATCATGTTGGTTGAATACTGTTCAAAGCTTGTTATTACCTCTGACTAGCCAATGGAAATCAAATTATAATCCTGAATTAGTTCATTGATACAAATGTAAACAGCCATTTTAACACACTTTCTTATATTCCAGCTAATTCACTTGTACAGGAGTCTTACAGTCATTGCTACTTTCTTGTCATTTGTTCTTCAGTAGTGTATTTAATAGGTATATATTATGCATCACTAGTTATTCAAGGTACTACTGGAGCAACAGTGAACACAGTAGTGAAGCTCTTCACTGTTGGCACTTAGCATTTGTGTGGGTGGACATAAACATATAGGCAAAATGTGTCAGTTATACACGCTGACATGGAAGTTGATTAAAGTTCTATTTTGGAGAAATACTGAAGGACTTTGCTTAGGCTGTCAAAGGCATTTCAGTGAAGGGATAACTTTCAAGTTGCACCCTAAGTGGCAAGAAAGTGGCACTAGGAGGCTCCGGGAGAACAGCTTTGCAGGTGAGAAAATGACCAACGCAAACACTCTCAGGCAGAGCCCAGCTGACATGTTTGGGGAAATAGGTCATCTGCCTTTCCCTGAAGTGAAATTCGCTTCCATTTAAATATCTGTGGATGACCACAGAGATAATATAGAAACAGTTTAATTTATATAACAAAATTTCAAATTATATAATTTAAATAATAATTTTACAGAACATTTCCAAAGAGAAATCTTCCCAAAAGGATGAGCAGTTGAACAAACCATCCCAGCCCTTGTTAGTTTCTATCCTGGGAGATTTTCAACTTGCTTCAAATTCATCACTATGATCTAGCTGATCACCTTTGCAATGCGAATCCAAAGTTAGACAAAATTTCTTTGAAAGAAAAAAAGAACAAAGATTATGTATACAGGGGGTGGAGTTGCAGGGTGGGGGGAAAGGGGAATAATGAGAATCAAGTCATGTCATATTCTGGTACAGACTCTCAATGTTGAATGCGATGATGATGTGTATTCATAATGTACCAATAAACATTTAAAAAGAAAAAATTTGCCATCATGCAGTTGAAGAAAACAAGGATAGCCTGCACTCGCAGAAGGTTGGTGCCCCCCAGACACTGCCCTGACTGCTGGGCAAAACTCTGCCAGAACTGATTCTTCCTTTTTCAACTCTGATCTGAAGCTTATCTCTTGTCCTTTTACCAGTAAATTCAAAGAATTACATCATTTAGTGTTCATATTTTCCTTATCTAAAAAATATCAAAACATATCTTACTTTCATTAATGTTTTCTGTTTGAGAAACAGGCTTTATTCAGAACTGTGCAAGACCACAATAATTTGGTTCTACCCAATTCAGGATATCTTTTGGGTATGACCTTCTCTGCTCAAAATTTTCTTATAAAATAATCAGTGATCTTCTCTCCTAAAGAATCTCCCTACTAAAGACTCTAAGTAAACTAAACACACCCTACTAATTCAGATCCCTTTCTATGAACTCTAAAACTTTGGCATATTAAATCATTTGGCCAAAATTATGAACTTATTAGGGTGAAGATAAACTGTTATTATGTTATTATGAGGCATCTATCTTTTCCAGGGTCAATTTTCCGAAACTAAATGAAATCAGAGAAGAATTTCAGCAGAGAAAACCCTTGGCAAATAGACTGATTAAGAAGAAATGGGCAGTACTCAAACAGACCTTTCTACACTTTAGACATACAAATGACTAACATGTGT
Source organism: Petromus typicus (assembly GCA_004026965.1). Lineage (NCBI taxonomy): Eukaryota > Metazoa > Chordata > Mammalia > Rodentia > Petromuridae > Petromus > Petromus typicus. The sequence goes on from PVIR01005966.1 coordinate 8,487, forward strand.
ATGAAAAATTATTCAACATCACTTATCATCAGGGATATACAAATTAAACCACCATACTACCTCATACTTGTTAGAATGATTATTACCAAAAAGACAGAAAGTAAGAAAAGTGGGCATGGATGTGGAGAAACAGGAAATACAGGCATTCTTGGCAAACAGGTAAACTGGTATAGCCAGTATGGAAAATAGTATGGTCTCAAATCTTTCACACTCTACTATCTTGTAATCCAATAGTCCAAATGATATTAAATCAATATCTCAAAGAGCTACCTGGTCTCAGTGCTCCTTGAAGCATTATTCACAATGTCCAGGATATGGAATGAAATCAAATAATCATCAGTAGATCGGTTGGAAAGGAAGATACAAGGAATATTATCGGGGCTATCCAAAGCAGGAAACCTGTTCATTGTTGCTAAATAGATGAACCTAGGGGAACCTGGAAAACCCAGGTGTGTGAAACAGGCTGGGAAGGCAAAAGAAGTATTGCGTGAGCCCATGTGTATGTGGCATATTGTGGAGGCAGAAAGAAACAGAGTATTTGTCAGGTATGGGGATGTGGGAAAATGCTACCAAAAGGGTACAAAGTACCAGTGATGCAAAATGAGTACATCATGTATTATGTAGATATAGTTGGCAGTACTATATTGTCTGCTTGATGTTTGCTAAAAGTAGATCTTAATGTTTCTCACAAGAACAATAAAGATAACTGTGGGGAGACAGACAGATTATTTAGCTTGCTTGTGGTAATCATTTCAAAACATCTCATAGGAAATGCTGTGGCTCTATCTACATTTTCTTCAGTGGCCCCCTACATTCAGAAGTCTGGCTCATGAAAGGTGATGGACTCATGGATGCAATGTAGCTATCTTGCTGGTAGGAAGTGAGGTGCTATCTGAAGACATACATCGCTCAGGTGAGAACTGAGAGGAAGCGTCTCCCATCTCAGCTTGTCCTTCTCGCTCTGCTTCCTGGGTGCCGTGGTGTGAGCCGCTGTCTTTGGCCTGGAGACTCTGGCCTGCTATTTCTGTGTTTACATCTGCTGTGCATGGGCTGAAACTCCTAAAACTCAAACTCAAATAAACTTCTTTTCCTTTATTTATTTATTTATTTATTTATTTATTTATTTATTTATTGAGACACGGTCTTGCTTTGTAGTTCAGGCTGGCCCTGAGCTCAGCCTCCAACTCACATCACAGCAATCCTCCTGCCTCTGCCTCCTGAGTGCTGGGATTACAGGCGTGAGCCACCACGCCCGGCACTGTGGTATGTGGTACTGGTTGCTGCTGGACGTGAGTCTCCACACCCAGTACTGTATGTGGTTACCGGGGATCAAACCCGGGTCCTTGCACTTGCAAGACAGGCACCGGATCCACTGAGCTAAATCCCCGGCCCCCCAAACTTCTCTTCCTTTAATGATGGGTGTCAGGAAGTGCGTCTCAGAAAAGCAGAAAATAATACAGTTCTTTTTTTAAAAAATTGAAATCTTTATTGATACATTACATATACACATCATGATTGCATTCAACCATGAGAATTTGTACCAGTATATGACACAACTTAATTCTCATTTTTCCCATAGCCCTACCCACCCTATCACCCCCACCGCCTATATACATAAATTTTGTTTCTTTTCTTTTTTGTTATAATCTCATTATTTTTCCCCTTCACTCCATTACACTTTGAGTGTTTTCTATTTCACAATATATAACATACATTCTAGAACTCACTTACATCTTTATTTTATCATAACAGAGAAAAGATATGATATTTACACATCTGTGACCTATTTATTTCACTTATGAGGATGTCCTCAAGGTACGTCCATTTAAGTATAAATGATTCAAACTCATCATTTTTTATGGCAGAGTAATATTTCATTCTGTAGAAGAACCACAACTTTTTTATCCAGTCTCCAGTTGACGGACATTTGGGTTGTTTGCAAGATGTAGCAATCACAAAGTGAGCAATCATAAACATAGGTGCACATATGTCACTGTGATATGAATCTTTTAATTCTTGTGTATACAGTTCTTTGTCATTTATATCCAATAAGGCTGAAAACATGTTTAAAAAGAGAGTAGAGGTAGAAAAAGGAGCCTTCTAATTTTATGAAACTAAGAAATAAAGAGATAATGGAAGTGGTTCTGAAATAGGTAATGCCTACGAATGCATGGAGAGGTTTTCAGAACTTGAGAAGCTAAGAAAATCATGTACAAAGTAGCCAGTGCGTGGTGTCTGAGCCCAGGAGTGAGGAGGACAGCGCAGCAGGACAGCGGCCGACACAGGAGTCCCAGCCTGACCCAGGGCAGGGATGTCTGTGTCAGGCAGTGTGAATAGAGTCCAAGATGGGCTACATACAGAGGGTTTGATGATGCTGAGTGTGATAGGAGTCAGCTTTTAGCATGCAGCGGGGAGCTGCAATCACGGAGAAGGAGAAAGCTACAGTCATTCTTGCGGCATTGGTTTGGAATTGGAGGTATTTATGTGAACATGTGCTTTCAATATACATGGATAGACTATAAATATAGATGTGTGTTTATATAACTTCATAGATTCACACATGTACATGCAGTTATTTAAGAGATATCTTTGTACGAAATACATACTAAGGAATTCAAGGTGCTTCAATGTCATATTACAAATCTTCAGATGTTTCCAATGGGGGAATGCATTTGTACTGTGATGGCAATTATTACATGGGTTTGAGTTTTCACAAAGAAGGAGCAAGGAAATAGGCAAGGTGCGGATGGGGCCTGTTTCTTATATTTCCTCCCTTTTCACTATTCAGACTATAAAGTCCTAGGATTGGAACAGTTATTCATTGACATCCACATAATATACTAACCCCCCAGGCACAGAAGTGTAGACACATTATCTGGTGTGAGCTCCAACGCTAGGCTTTATCCTACTTACGTCTATGAGTTCAACATTCAGATAAAAAGTCAAGCTCTGTTTTTGATTAAAAATAAATGAAAACATACAGTGACTAATAAACATAGAAAAAACTATATTTAGTAAAATATATATATTTTTCCCAACCTTCTCAATGACCGAGTTTTATTCTCATTATTAGATCTTATGTGATGAATATGAAGGTTAAACGCATTTTTGAGTAAAAGCTAGAGAGAGTATTCTGGGAATACAACATGTTTTTGTCTCTGGTTGGCAGAAATTGTTGATAGGCATGAAATCCATATTTGAAAATGTCAGCTTTACCTGGACCGAGTGAAACTCTACCCATCTCAGGGAACAGGTGATGCTGCAAAGGAACTGATTACAGATTCCTGCCCTGAATGAGGAATCACCACTTTGATATCTGAACCCATGTGAGTAGTTTTGATGAGGTTGAGAGTTAAATCATCTTGGAGGAAGGCAAAGCAAGAAGATAGCATCCCAAATGCCCTCAGAGCACAAAGGTCCCGCACACTAGAAAAATTTGCAAAGGGAAATTCTTATTCTAAGCATGTAGACTAGAAGCAGGACAAAAGGAAAAAATAAAGTTTCGACTTTTCATTTATACAGAGCAGATAATAAATCATTGTCTTAATATAACTAAGTAAATGAATAAATAAAACACTATTTTTTCTGATATCTAGGTAGAAAGTTCCATATTGTGGAGCAAAACACAGCCAAAAAGAAAGTAAGAAAGAAATCCTAAATCCTTTCATTTTTCTCACTATTAAAATTAATCCACTAATCAGTTAGTGATAACAGTACAAATGTGTAATTGCTACACCTTGTAATTAAGCACGTATTTTTTAAAGCACTTAAAGAATGATAATATTTTCACCTTTAATGGTGTAGGGAAGGTGCTTTGTTATGAATTTATCACTTCCTAAACTCATACTGAAATTTGCTTACTGTTGCTATGGTATTAATAGGTAAGATGTTTGAGAGAAAATTAGTCCCCATAAGTACTTTGTCCACATAGGTGAGATTAAGGCCAGTTGAAAGGGGAAGGTTTGGCTAGATGTGGTGGCACAGGGCTGTAATCAATGACCCCAAGGGGCCGAAGCATGGAGACAGCAAGTCTGAACCCAGCCTAGGCAACTCAGTGACTTGGAAAATAAAACCTTGTCTCAAAATAAAATGTATGAGAAGGGGACATAGCTCAGTGGGCCAGGTTTAATTTCTATTAAAAAAATGAAAGTGTCCCCCTTTGCCTCTTGGAGCTCTTCTTTGACCTGAGGACCTAGTCTTCCCACTGTAGCTCCCACAGCGAGGCGATACTTGAGAAACAGAACAGACACTGTTAGCACCGTGACCTCAGACCTCTCGGCCTCCAGCAGTGTGAGCCAGCACACTTCTATTTATTTTTTTAAACAAATAACTCAGTTTGTGATATTTAGTTCTACTAACACAGCAAAGAATAAGACACTAAGTGGAGTGTCTGTGTATTTCAGCTTTGCATCACTCTTTTGTTGTGCAAAACCTGTCTAAATAAAGAGAAGTGAATGAGCTGAACTCTTAAGTATTTTTTGTCTGAGTACATTGACCTCATTGTATCTGAGGCCCAATGCCTCAGTGAATGTACTATTTGCCTATGTTTGCTTGTGATCACTCCTGTGTCTAAGTAATTTTTTTTTTTTTTTTTGGCAGGGAGCTTTGTGTAAGTTGTAACATAGGGTGAGACTCGATCTCTGGAATAGACGTTATGCTGTTGCATCTACAGAAGCTTTGTGAAGTGCAGCTCAAGAGCCCTAAAAAGGAAGAATTAACTTCTCTTTAAATGATTTGACAAGTATAGCTACTCAGCAACAAATATTTAAATTTTCATAATTACACAATGTTATATTCTTCACACAGTATCATGAGCAAAGAAGTGTATGGGGAAATCCAGCTATAAAATGTATTTTAAAATATTTTAGGCTATTTAAACAATTTCCAGTTGTTTTGTGGTAGCTTTGCAATGCTCTTTCTAATAAAATTCTAAAATTTTCATGTGAGAGGAAAGGTTAAAAAATAACACCTCGCTTTAAAAAGTGTAAATATGAAATTTGTTAGCAAATGGATATATCATTTACAGAGTTTGCTAAACCGAGAAGCACTGGTGGTATGTGTTTTTTTTTTTTGTCATGGTTGCCATGGTAATCAAATTAAGCAGGCTAGGTTCTCACAGCTCGCTGTGTTCTGATTACGTTTTCCTCACCATCATTTTTCAGCAATATATTTTAATGAAAGCAACATTATGTTTCACTGCAAGTTAATAAAGACCCAATCGCCATTAATTTCCTGAGCATTTGTTTTTAATTGTTCTGAAGTTCATGTCAGAACGTAAAATGCTGGGAGTCTTCGTGCTTCACCTGAATACTCACCGCAGCTCAGAGGCGCAGGATCACGAGTCTTAACAACGAAGTTTACAAGTATTAACCTTCTGGCAAGGAACGCGGAACCGCACATCTAAGTCACCCCAGCCCAGCATTGGAAAGTATGCGGGAAGAGAGGCTGCCAGGGCAGCCGGGCCAAAGAGTCAGCCAGGGCCGTGAGAATGCCAAGCTAGCCTGGCACAGAGCTTCCGCTGACTCTCTCCGTTAACTGACACGAAGCCTCTGAACACCAGAGGCAGCGTCACGGGCTCTTCAGAGCAACTATAAGAATGTGTTTCCAGGGCCGGGGAGTTAGCTCAGTGGTTCCAACGCCAGTCTTGGAAGCTCAAGGACCCCCAGTTCGATCCCTGGTAACTATATACAACACACTGGATGTGAAGACTCACTCCCACCAGCAATCAGTACCACATAACACAGTACCGGGCGGGATGGCTCACGCCTGTGATCCCAGCACATAGGAAGCAGAGGCAAGAGGATTGCTATGAGTTCAAAGCTGAGCTCAGGGCCAGCCTGAACTCAAAAAAAAAAAAAAAAAAGTGTTTCCATGGTAAAAACTAGAGTCATTCACAGGTCCTCATATTACCCATGTTACCTATTTAATCAAATAGAAAATTAAATAATGTGTGTATGTGTGTTTATCTGTTGCATGTATACTCTTTGCATGTATTAGGGCTACACACATGCACGAGCATATAAGAATTAATTCTTCAAATAATTAATTGCCAAGTCTTATTACCTTAATTGGATTTTTAAAACCTCCTTATTACGTGTGAAAAAGACAAGAAAGAATGAAAATTGTACTACTTATTGTGTGATCTCACATTAGTTGCTTTACGAACTGCATGCACTAACACCTGTATTTTCTCTCTCCATTACAGGCTTTGGAAAGTCACATCAATCTTGGAATTATTTATCTAAAATGTAGAGGCAGATGTCTTGCTTTTCAATCTACCTGAACATAAATATAAATAAATGAGAAGGGAGATGGGTAGAGTGGATCCATTTCTTTTTGCTTAAAAACAAGCATTGACCTCTCAAAAGAAACATTTCCAGTCACTCCCTCCATTGCCTCTGCTACCTTCATTCCCAATGCACTTAATGCTGCATGCTGCCGCCAGTTTGAAATAGTGCACACAAAAGCACCCGTCACTTCAGTACTGTTGGCCTAATGTACAGCTGAAGTTGCTGGACCACAGGTATTTGCAGAAAGCACTTACACCTGGAGTTTTGGATTCTGTGTCTTCAGAATGTCCTGCTCTTCACCTTCTCTTCTTCATTCCAGCCCAGTCCTCATTACTCCCTGCAGGACACAGATTTCCCATGTTACCATAAATCAACACATCAAGTCTTAATTTTGCCAATTTCCCAATTTATGGCCATGTTCTGATGATGTTAGCACCGACATCATAATGCAATCCACCACCACTTCCTTAATATGCCTCTAATTGACTTCCTGAATTTAAAATGTCATGATTTTTCTACTGCAAGTCCTCTTCTGTCACTTCACTATTTTAAACATTTGAGTGGCTTTCTCATCTCTGGGAAGTGAAGTCCCAGCCTGGCGACTTGGCCCATACAAACCTCACTATTGTCCCCAGACCAGAGTCTGCATCCTCACCTGATCTCACACTACCAGGATCTTCCTCATCAGCCCTGTCTAATATTTCTATTCATGCTCGACTCCACTCTCCCCTGAGAAATATTAGTGTTAAGGTTTCTGAGATTGAACTGTCTAATATGTGGTCAGAAAACTAGGTTGAGAAGTTCAGAAGCTGGAAGCTGAGCATGGGAGAGGTGAAGATAATGTCTTTTGTGTGGATATTAAATCCACATGGGAAAATATCAGGAACTGGGATGGAAAAAGGAGATGTATTTTTTGGTTTGTTAATATGGATAAGTCTGCGGGTAAGAGCTACAAAGAAAATGGGGGAACAGAATAACAAATCTCTGAGATCAACACAAAAACTTTCATTCAAGGCAAGGGAAAAGTTAGTTTAGCAAAAAGAGTAGGAAGTTAAAAGTGGCCAGTTTATTAACAACATTTATTCTAGATACCAGCCAGAGGCCACTGAATATGACAGAAAGAGTTAAAAAATTTGGATCTCAGATATGACTTTATATCTCAACTTTCATCTCATGTTGAGCACTGAACTATCTGAAAGCCAACATTCTTTTGAACAAATACAGGTCAGTCCCAAATTTCTGACTGTCTCACAGAAAAGAAATGTGGATTCAGCAAGATGATGTGGACACGTGAGATGGTGGTCCTAGGAAATACTCTGATTTGAGGCCAGGTCTTCTGTCTCATCCTCGTGTGAAGGTAAAATTTCAAATAATTTCTAAGACCTATGACCTACAGAGTCTGTGTTTTATTATTTTTCCATTAATAACTAGAAGTTACAAATTGGCTAATAAATTATCAAAAGCCTTTCACTAGCCATTTATGAAGAGTAAATAATTTTTAAAGTGGAGCAAATAATTCCATGTGAGTAGCCTTCAGTCAGTAGTCTTCGAAGTGTACACAGGCTTTTCCATCCAGGTGTATGATCAATCGACATCAGTGACAATCCTACTTTTCAATTTGCCAATATTCTCCTCACTTAACAGTCACAATTTTCTTGCCATTGGGCTAGAATTAGGGCTCAGTAACACGGGAGAGACAGTGAAGGTCACATATTCAATAATTGCTATGACAAAATGCAGAACTCAAAATTCAAAAAAGAAACAAATACTAAAAATATATCCGAAGAAATACTAGTGAGCAATCTGCATTCTAAAAATATAGCCTAGCTGCACAATTAAAGAGGTTCCAGGCATGAGATACAGACTTTTATAAGCTGTCTTCCAACCCCCAAAACATATGTACAGTGCTCTGAGTAAGGAGTTCCTATTCTAAGTTATCATTCAGCTTTTCTTTCTTTCTTTCTTTTTTTTTTTTTTTTGTTGTTGTTGTTGAGACAGGGTCTCTCCCTTTGTAGTTCAGGCTGGCCCTGAACTCAATCTTGAGCTCACAGCAGTACTCCTGCCTCTGCCTCCCACATGCTGGGATTACAGGCATGAGCCACCATGCCCAGTACTGTGGTATGTGGTATGTGGTACAATTGCTGGTGGGTGTGAGTCACCACACCCGATATTGTACGTGGTTACTGGGGATGGAACCCTGGGCCCTTGTGATTGCAAGATAGGCACAGGAACCACTGAGCTAAATCCCTGACCCATCACTTAGCTTTCTATCTTGCATTCCTCTGTCAAGAAAAGTCCTTCACCAGACATTTTGTGTGTATATAAGTGTTGAGTTAATGAGTTATGAAGATGATGGTGTTTTTTCCAAAATTAATATTCAGGTAGAAAAAGTATCTGCAAATTTAGTTTGTGTTGAATGTTTTCCAATTCTAAGATTTTTATTAGCATTGTTTTTAGCACTAACACTCAACCTTTTACATTTAGCAAGCCACTTAATTTATCTAGAATATCTGCAGGAAAGGAAGATAATAATGCTTTCTAAATGGACTTCCACTGATATCAGAATTGTGTTAATGAGGCATTCAAATCCAGAGATTAAAATGAATTTTTAGAGACTTGGAATATAAGTAATTGTTTCTATATTTTATATTCCACGTTCACTTATCTTAGCTAGTAGTTATAAGAAACTTAGTGATATTTCTGGAACAGATTAGTGGATTGCTCTCTTTTCTACTGTAGATGTATCATATTTTCAGTATGTGTCTCTCCATGCAAAGATTAGAGTAAAGGCTCCAAGGCAATAGTATAAGACTAAAGTTTTTAGAATTCCCTTTCTAATCACCTAGTCAAAGGGAAAGAAGGTTATAAGATTAAAGTCCCTACTGTCACATAATATTAATATATTCACATGGAAAGTAGATTAGGACATCTATTTGTCTTATGCTGTGGGCTGTACTGAAGAAAATCTTCCTAGCGATCAGATAACCATGCCTCACACAAAATAAGCTGTGCAGTATGCAGATGAGCACATATCACTATGACAGAACCTGGTGGAAGAAAAAAGTGGCGCTAGAAAAGTCAGAAAAATGTCACCTTTCATTCATAATTAGAAATACATTTAATGTCAAGCTATAACTTTCAGAGTAACATAATAAATATTTATCTAATTAATCTGTCAAGTACAGATTTATGGAGTGATTGCTACATGGACACACCTTCGCAGGTCCTAGGGAAACAGTATTTAATGGATAAGCCACTAAACTTCATGGAGATTTTATTTTTCTTTTTGAAGGGATACAGAAAACAAAAAGTTAACATGAACTTCTGACCGGAAAGAAAAGGAAATCCTTTGCTATCCATCCAATCTGATTTTACATACACACATACACACACACATACACACACACACACGTATATGCACACGCGCATGCACACACACACACGTATATGCACACGCGCGCATGCACACACACACGTATATGCACACACGCGCATGCACACACACACACACACACACACACTAAAAAGTGATTCCTTCCGAAGGGAACGAAGTCGTACTTACAGTTGTATGTGACACGCTTGGGTTCCCTAAGCCCAAGCTGCTCTCCTTTATATGAAGCTGGCACCTAGCCCTGTTCTGTTTCTCTAGGACACTGAGGCTCAAAGACTCGGGGATTAAAATTTGAGATAGTTGCAGGCTGATGGGTTAGGTTGAAAGTAATCTCTCGAGGCTGTTACAATTTTACTGTTTGGGTTGGTGTTGAATGGGATCCACTGGAATGTCCTTATTGATGGGATGGATGTAAAAATATCTGGAAACTTTTCAAATCGCTACTTGGATCTTCCTTGAGAAAAACATTGGGACTTACCTCTCCCAGATGATGTGCTGAGGGTGTGTCCAGAGAGGGGAGAAGGGTCTAACCAAAAGGAATAATACAGCTGGATAGCAAAATAAGTAGGGAGTAAGACTCACGGAGAAGTAAAAAGAGTTGGAGCAGTTTGGTGTGAGGTGAAAAGCAATCAGATCAAGGGTTTGAGATGCTCATTTGTGCCACATGTCTACATTCTGATCCTTTCTGCAAACACAGTTGAGACCAGAAGTAATCAAGTCTGTATTTGCAAGGTATTTGGGAAGTGATTTGACCAGAACTGTCCATTTTTATATCACGTAAATTTACCTTTCAATAGTTGAACAGGTGGCAAATCAAAACACTAAAGATCACTCTAAATGGGTCCATCAGTTTGACTTGATATGAAAGAACAGCTGAGCTAACCTGAGAGGAAACACTGACTCTGTCTCATAGTTTTACAGGTGTAAACTGGTCCTCTGGGTCCAGTGCTTTTAGGCACGTGGTCAGATGGAAACACCACGGCACTGGTGTTTACCTCACAGTGGCCAGAAGACAAGGAAAGAGCAGAAAGCAAGGTCTGGGGTGCAGATACACGTGAAGGCTCAAACCTCTGCCATCCACTCCCTTCAGCTAGGCCCAGCTTCACATTTCCCTGTCTCCTTGTAATTCCACCATATTACCAGTCCTTCAATAGATCAGCCCACAGAAGTCAGACTCTCACAGTGGAACCACTTCCTGAAGTACGTCCTGTGAACACAGGGCCTTGGGGTGCGGCCTTTTAGATCCAACCATAGCTCCAAGCAGGGCTGCATGCTTTTGTGTCTTTTAAAACAGCATTCTTTCTAGAAGTGATTCATCTCTCCATTGATGATTCAGTCCTCATTATTTCTGCTCGTGGTTATGCTTTGGTTTCTTGTCAGTCATTGGTCAGGCTGTCACTTCTCCATCTGACACCCTGTGCCCGCTTCCTGAAGGTTCATCTTTCCCAAAGAACAGCTTTGAAAATTCTAAAGGCAAAGCAATAAGAAAATACTTTCAAAAACTTAACACTTTAAAATAGTTTGAATTCTGAAAGCCAACTGACATATATCAGTTCTTTGAGTCTCCATAACATGGAGTGTTTGTCAAGAAAGTAAGCAGTCTCTTACTTATATAAGAAAAGAATTAGGGTCTAGAAAAGGTGAAAAATTTGTCTAAATTTAATGACCAGTGAATAAAGAAACTATATTGAGGACTTCGAACATGTGCATCTTTTCTTTCCTATTTTACCAATCTGGTCCTTCAGAGACTTCCCAGGAGAGGAGGCAAATGTCGTATTGCTCAAGTTCTTTAGAAGCAAAAGCCTGTTTAAGTTCATATTTTTTGGTTGAGTTCAAAATGATTGGAGTCACAATGCCAAAAATCCAAAGTCTATCAAGTTGCTGGTATTACATTAGAAGTGAATGATTAGGCAAGAGTTTCCGACTTCCAGCTCTGAAGTTGTCTTATGTACGACCACTGTTTGTTTCCAATAAAACACAAACTCTAGAATTTATCTTTCTACACCGATCTATCATCACTAAACATAGTAAGTGTCAAAGAAAACCCTGCCCAAACAATAAAGTCTTGTCCTTACAGTGAGACCGCACCAAGGTCACGCAACTCGCTTGCATTTCCAGGTCTTTATGTATGAGTGAGAGTCAGAGAGGAAGGGCTGGGGGCTGGAAACAGTTACAAAGTCCCCGCCTCCATGACCCACCCCTCCCGCATCCCAAGAGACCACGCCTCCTGCTTCTGCAGCGCTGGTGAGTCCGGGCACCACCAACTGCCTGCGCGTGAGACGGAGTGTCCAAAAGGAGTAATACAGCTGGATAGCAAAGTAAGTAGGGAGATCTGCTCCCTAGCAGGCTGGTTTTGCCCTTTCCAAGACCTAGTTCAGGATGGAATTGAATGTTACTTTCAGAATCCCATTGCATTGGTTTATGTGTTTTGTATAATTATACCCAGACTAAAACACCCAAAGTGTGGTTTCTACAATCAAATACACTTGCCGCATGATTTTCTGAATTTAAAAATTAAATTGTTATACAAATCATACCGTCTAAATATGTGAATACTGAAGTAAATATTGTAGCTCTCATGTGGCAAAATGGGATGTAACTTGACTCTTTTGTTACAACTACTTACCTTTGGTCTATTTTGTTACTCTTTTGTATACTAGCAGCAAGGAACCCTAAGTAAACAACCCCTCCCTAAGCAAATAACCAGAATGTTTGTAAAACAAACCTCTCATCAGACTCTAGTCAGTCCAATCTGTGTGTACCACTAGACTTTCATTGTAAAAGTGAATAGTTAGTAAAATTTTTGAATGCATTATTTCTTCCCCCCCAAAAAAACTGATAAACTTATTTCACAACAAAGGAAGTTTCTTTGAGAACATTAAATGTTTAAATATTTTAATGTGTCGTTGAAGCTAAATAACTCAGTCTTTAGTCATTTTTAAGTGTGTGCCTAATCCTCACAACGAACAACCTCACAATGAAGAGACAAGAAAAATGTAAATAATATCATCCTTTAGATACGATAATATTTTAAAGAGGAAAATATTGTTTTAGTAGTACTGTGACTCATTCACAGAAAAAAGTTATAGTGGAAAAATCTAACTATCGGGCCTCACTTGAAGTAACTTTGTTTTTCTGTGCACAGCACACCTTAGACAGAGCCCCGGCAGGCAGCATTATCGTTACATGATCCTTATGATGACCAGGGCAGCAGCAGATCAATAACTGGAAGCGAATTCACAGGAGCAAAGGCTGGCGTGCTTTGCTCTCTTTCTGATGTGAAAGAGGAATCATGCTATTGAATTTCTACATCTATACAGTGCATTGTTGTAGTGACTGAAGGTAAGGGGGGTACACTGAAGCAGAATTTATGACACAGTTTTATTTCATCTGAATTTCAGGGCTTTCACTAGCAATTTTTTCTATTTTTTTTTTTCTAGGTTTTTTGAGACAGGGTCTTGCTTTGTGGTTCAGGCTGGCCCTGAGCTCAGCCTCCAACTCACATCACAATCCTCCTGCCTCTGCCTCCCGAGTGCTGGGATGACAGGCGAGAGCCACCACGCCCGGCACTGTGGTATGTGGTACTGGTTGCTGCTGGGTGTGGGTCTCCACACCCAGTATTGTACCGGAGAATCTAACCCGGGTCCTTGCGCTTGCAAGACAGGCGCCGGAACCACTGAGCTAACTCCCCGGCCCCAATTTTTTCTATTTTTATCACAGACCAAAAATTGAAATTCTGATTTACTACAATTAGTGGTGCTTTTCTTCAGACTAAAGAAGTCTAAAAATATGTTAAATACTATCTTACTAAGGTTGTAATTTCAGATTTGCTGTAACAAATGTTAAAGGTTTCTGTCAGTGAGTTTATAGGTTTACAGTTTGGTTTAATTTTGTCACATTTATCTTTGATTGATATAAAACAACAGATGAGGGCTCAGAAAAATGTCTCTGGGGGCAGGCATGCAGGCACTCTATGGTCCCAGCACTGAGGCCGAGGGACGCTAAGGCAGAAGATGTTATGAGTTTGAGGGCAGCCGAGGCTGCATATAGTGGAACTATATGGTGTTTCGAGACACAAAAACAAAACAAAACAAAAGAATAATCTCTGATATCTGAAAACAAAATAATGACCAAAATTTAAGATAGAGGCCAATTTATCTCCTCACATAGGACTAACTATATTATTGTTTCTATTTTTAAATTTTTTTAGTATATGTTTGTAGCACATAAAAATTACATTCATTCAGAAGAAATCATATCTATCTATATCTATCTATATATCTATATCTATCTATATCTATATATATAATCTATCTATTTATGTAATCTTGATTATTTTTTGTCTTCTTTCCGATCACCTCCTAGCCGCACTCCCCCTTGCCAAATCCCCTTCTCCATCTCCATTTATTTTTAAATTGTTTATATTTTGGTTTTCTCACGTGAGAGAAACCATGTGGTATTTAACTGCCTGTGTCAGAATTATACCCCTTAATTTCATAGTTTTGTGGTCCATTCTGTTCTTTTCCTCCTATATGTGGAAATGATATTTCCTGACAAGCAGAAGGCAGATGAACTTGATAAAACCTAAAGCCTACCCTAATTTTCTAGAATTTATACATGGCTGAGCAGATTTACAAACTTAAATTATTTTCCTACAAAATGATAAAAACCTCAAAATTATGCACAAAAGCCTAGTTTGTTTATTATGGATTAGCTTATTTGAATGAAAAATACATTACTATTTTAATGAAAAATACATTACTTAACACATTACTTTTTGTTGTATAGAAGAAAGCCTATTTGCTTTGATGTTCGATTTACTCTTTTATAAAACTGTCTATGGCTATACCATTGCAAATGTACTCAATTTCATCCAATAAAATTGCTTTGAATTTTGCTGTACATTCTGAAGAATCTCAACAACACTGATACAACTTTCCAACTATGTTTTCTGATTCCTGCAGGCTGGCTTTGGTCTATAAAATATTGTTAAATCTGCATTTGTTTGGTGCTTAAATGTACATTTTCATTCACTGTCACCAAACCGAATAAAACTACACAATAAGCTAGCAATAAATATTAATTAAAGAGCATGTACTTCAAACTATTATTTTACTATTAATGTAGATATATTTTATCTAGGATTGTCTGTTGTCCTATAAATGGCTCTTGGGAGACATTTTTCATGTCAAAATCGGAATAAATTATTTATATGGATATAAAGAAAGCCTTAGAATAGGCTGAGAATTTGAAAATTTCTGTCATATTTTAGCATTTCAAGTTAAAAAAAGAAAATTAAAAATCATGCTTGGAATATCTACCACCCTATCCCCAATATTATGTGGTGGAGGCTCTTAAATGATGAGTGAGTAAATGAACGGGAGCAGTGAGATGAGGAAAGACAGGCTCTCTAGGCTCAGGAACTGCCTAGCTTCTGGCGTCCTCTCCAGCTTCTTGGTGATTTCTCAGGGACAGATGAAAACTTGAGTCAGCTGGCTCGCCTGCTGATCCAGGACAGAGTGAGGAGGCAGCAGGAGAACTGACTGTAGTGGCAACTCCAGGGAAGGAAGCAACTGAAGAGAGGAAGGGAAGAGAAACACGGGGCAGTTTGCTTTCGAAGGAAGACCACTCACTCCTTGCTTTCATAATGTCTTTAGAAGGAATTTGGAAGCATGAAAGTGGGATTGCAATGTTCTTTGAGAACCTTAATGTGTAACAAGTCTACCTTCCTCCCTGTCCTTGGAGAACGTTTGGTCATGCTCTGTTGACCTCCACCTTTCTCTTGTCTGGACAATGGAGAGTCCAAGAAGATGCAAAGTACTTTTTCATATCCTCTGATGTGTCTAGTTGTTCCCCAAAGTCCCGGTGGTCCCAGTGGGTCTCGATGGATGGGTCTAGTGTGTGTGATGCTGGGATGGATGTTTGGTGATGCCAGGATCAAGGCTGCTTCAGCCTGGGGTGAGAGATGCCAGCCCTAAGCGGGGCTGGATAAAACATGAAGGATAGAAACAAGGTTGCTGCTGTTCGATTGATGACTGTGTGCTGCCTTCTGCCAACCCCAAACTGTTTGTCTTCTGCAATGCCTCTCTGCCACATCACCCTGCTTTTGAACCAAACACCTATGCACTGAAAACTCTACAAACTGCCAAATAAACCTTTGATCTTTTAACTTTGGGACTTGGGTATTTTGTCCCCAGAATGAAAAAAAAAAATAACTAAGACATATACTCCTAATTACCAGAGGAAAAAAAGTCACCTTTGTGGAGAGCCTAATAATTTCCATATGGTGATTAGGGAGCCGAGGGCATTGTGCAGAAAACAGTGATTCGGGGTACAGTGGGTGACAGATTGCAGATCTAGTCATAGCTTTCAGTTCCTTGAAATCACGTTATTTCTCTGAAGTCAGACTGTTTCTCTCCAATATCTAAAAATAGTAATTTTACTTTCCCCTCATTTTTTCTTCCTCTGGATTAAAAAGCATCGAGTTAATCATTAGTTGAGTTAGTTGATTTCTCATAGAGGATTGCTGCTCTACACTTGATGTAGCTATCCCCTAAATACTTTCATTTTGAGCATTCAGAAGCAAACAGAGTTCAGCCTGGGCCACCACATATTGTCATCTTCTGTGCTCTACTGCGAGCATTTTGCCCACACAGACCTGTTATTTAAACACATACTTCACTTTCACCTCATTTGGAATGGCATTCTCTGTCTCTTATGTCTCACTCAGCCATTTGTTTTACACTTGGGATTTGAACTCCGAGGCATTGCCTTTTTGTTGATATTTTCAGTACAACTCTAACCTTTCCTGTACCTTCCAGAGTGCTGTCTACATCCCAAGTGCATGTGTTGTTAGCTTTGCAAAGCCTAGCAGCCTTTTTAACTCCTAAATGTATTGTCAAATTCTAATGGATAACACTGAAGAAAATGTATCATTTGAGAAGACACCCTTAACTTAATTATTGAAAATGTACTTTCTCCCCAAACATGCTCATGGCAAGCCCTTCAGTTTCAACCATTTTCTCTCTTGGCCCACAGAACTTTCTGATTCACTTTAAGAAACTCCACAACATTTCAAAAATCCAACCATCTACTATATAACTGTCGCTTCATCTTTTCCCTGGAAGCAGTAAGCTGAAATTCTGTGGCATCAATTTTCTTCATATGAAGCAAAAGAATGCTCTTTATTAGCCTCATCTGACATAAAAATCAAAGGTCGTTTTTTATATTTTTATCAAAGTCAGGATAAAATGTTTGTCTGGCTATTTAAATCATGTATCACTCCAAATATGCTTAAGAACAGTTTATCCTTGCAGTAGTGTCTATCTATCTGCAATAAGCTATAACGTGAAGGCCATGCAGAGGAAAGGAAGTGATGAGTTTAGATAATTACAGTCTGTGAATGTTGCATCTGGTGCTGGGAGTTCTGGCAGCAATAGCAAGAGAACTACTCGAAATACTGTAATTTCCATTATCTGCCAAAAGAAAACACACCAACACTTTAAAACAAATAAACACTTTTCCTGCAAAGTGAGGTTTAATAAAAGTGTGACAGCCAAATGAATTTAAGCTTCTTAAAAATTGAAACAATTTTTAGTCTTCTAACTCATTTGTCCTTGATTGCTATTGTGCTTAGGAAGAAAGTACTGACTGGTGAGATACTTCTGGCAAGAAAAGCAGGCATGTGTTGTTGTTTATTTTTTTTCCCACATGTGGCATAAACATGGCTGTACCTTAAAGAACTTTCTTGTGAAAGAAGTAAATATGTTGAACAGCAGTTTCTAAGATATTTCATAAAGATGAAGCTGATAGAAGAAAAACACCAATTAAAGGATAGGAGAAATAAGGGAAGAAGTAAGACAAAAGGTTATGAGAGACATAGAGATATGATTATAGAGATGAATGTTGTGGAGTCTGGAGTTCCAGAGGCAGAAGACAGTTAAATTACAATACCCTAAACAGTATTCACAGTCAGCGTCTCTTCATTTGCTGGTTGCTTCTGTCTGCAGAGTTAATTTGACCCAGTTACCATGGTGCTTGACTTTGTCAGCCTTCCCACACTGAGTGGAGATTCTTTTCTTCCCACAATCTATGATGTTGGCCCAAACGACACATCCTTGGTACTCAGTGTATTTTAATGAGCATGTGGCCAGACCCTGGGAGAGAGCTGTGTCCTCGCAGTGCAAGGGCAGGCCTGATGTTTTCAGCTGTTGGCACTGCTCACAGTAGATAGTGTTCTCAGGAAAAAGAGTGTTAATTGTGTGTGTGTGTGTGTGTGTGTGTGTGTGTGTGTGTGTGTGTGTGTAGCTGAAGAGAATTGGCTGCAAAAGAGAAATTCAATTCTCATGTTTCTGAAAGCAGTAAAGAGGTTTCCAAATGACTTCCATGAATGCATCTGGTAAAATGCCCCCAAAGATATTAGGAAAGATATTATTTGAGCATCTCAAAGTACAGGCCTTCACAATTCCCATCAGTACCTATCATTTCCAATAATTTTTAATATTTACAAATGATGAATTATTACATTTCAGTACAGCTTATACGTGGGGAATAATGGTTTAGAAACCATTGGAACCTGTTTGTGTGAGAAATTTGCAGAGGTTTAGAGGTGCCTCCTGGGGACATTTTGGAGCTCCGTAAGCAGAGATTTGTGGCTGGAGCTCAGAAGCCCTGAAGCCTGATAGCAATGAAGACAGGATCATCAGTTAAGAATGAGGACTATTGGTCATTGCACTAGCCGCCATGTCTGTTACTCTCTGTCAAAACCCTTGTCTACAGTTTGCCCATCTTCTATGACATAGTATGAAGTTAAATTTTGAAATGATGGATTAATTGATATAGGGGAGGAAATTTCAAGACAAGTCATCCATCAGACTGTGGCAGGGGTACAATTGCCTGTATTTAGCAAAAGTTATGGGGAAAATTGGGAGAAAATTCAAAGAAGAATCATTGAAAAGTTTACAATTTTACCAGCATGGAGGCACCTATAAAATTGGGGCCCAGGAAAGCACAATTATTTAAAAGTCTAGCATTTAAAAAAGACCAGATACTTTTCTTCAGGAAAATAAGACTGCTTGAGGCTATTTCAGGAGATGGGCAGACTCTATCATTTATTGGCTTAAGGATATAAAAGGGTAGAAATCTTTGAAAGACTTTGCTTTGAGAAGAGACCCAACGAATGCCAACTCATACAGGGCTATGGAAGGATATCTTTCTAAGATTTCAGCTATCCTTTGACTCCGAGGATGGAGTGGCTGTGGTCCAGTGAGTCCCAGCTTCTGTTCTCGCTGGCACCCAACGTTAGTGTCATCCGCATGGTGCCAGTTTCTCAGGCATGCAGAGTTACGTGGTCATAGAGGCTTCCACACAGATTCAGAAACCCCAGGAAGCAGGCAGTGTGCTGCTTTGGGGACCTGGGAGAGTAGAACCAAAGGTGCGGTAGAGGCCCCAGGAAGGGGAAACATCTAATATGGAAATCTTCCAGTGCTGAGCAGAATCAGCCGCACAGAGAAGCCATTTCTGTTACAACCAGCAAGGCCTGGACTGGGGCTACTCCCGACATTTGGAGCTCACATGTTGCCACCACCTGCCTGGATGCTGGACACAGAGATGCAAAATTTAATGTTTGCTATAAAGATTACAGTCTTGATTTGGTCTCATTTATAGTATTCTGCTCTTTCTTCTTTTTGGAATAAAAAATATACCACATACCATTGTATGTTAGAGTTATTTAACTTTCTTTTTGATATTCACAGTTTACTGTTGGTCACAGAGGAGACTTTGAATTTAAATTCTTCAGCAATGCTGAAAAAACTTTGGCAATACTTAGAGAGACAAGATACATATTGTATAAACACATTGACATGATTATTTTGTTATGTTTTAAATATAAAATGTTCCTTATAGAACTTATGTATTTGGAAAGTGATTAGACTGGGGAGCAATAATATTAATCAGTGGTTTTATCCATTGATGAGTTCATTACTTGGATATACTGTTAACAGGGGCCTTGTTTGAGATGGTTACTGGGAGACTGACCTAGAGTGACACATTTTCCATGCTACTCTCTGTTTATCTCTTTATTGTGGACACAGTACTACTGTTGCCTTGGAGCCAGCTAATCATGGACTAAACTCACTACAACCATGAATCAAAATATATCTTTCCTTCAAGTTATCAGTTTTGTCCCAGTGTCAGGAAAGATGACTAATATAGTTGGTTATTCTTTCTGCTTTTTGCTCTCTTGTAGAAATTGTTTCTGGAATTAATTGTTCTTTAATTGAATAATATTTTGTTAAACAATATCTCCATGAAGTTTCTAAAGAGGGTGTTTTACATATTAACTTTCTTAATTTCTGTACAACAACTTGTCATTATCTTTGAAATTCATCCCAATTATGTTTAAGATTCTAATGCACAAGTAATTCTTTCAGTAAATGAAAACATTATTTCTTTGTATTCTACTTATTATTATTATTATGAAAGTAAAAAGTACTGGTTTTGACTGGCATTTCTTCATAGCTCAGATGATTTTCTTTCTTTAAAATTTTTCAGATGTCTTTTTTTTATCCCTGGTGTTCTGAATTTTTCAAATTGTTTTATCTAGATAAAAACTTTTTTCTGTATATCAAATAATGTGCCTGTATTTCATAGAATCTTCCCACAGTAGAACTTCTTTCAAAATTAGAGTCGATACTCTTACACAGTCATGATTTATTAGTTATGTTTATGTGATATTCTTAGCACTTTGTTGTCATTCAAAAATATCACAGCATCTTTACCGAAAGAAAGTTCTATCTTTTTTGAAGAAGCCTTCATTTTAATTCAGAAGAATGATTTCTTTTCCATCAAGTTTAATCATGATTTGGTAGCAATTCGGTCACATGTTCAGGTCTCATTTCTAATTCTGGTTCAGTTGCCATGCCCCTATGTATGCTGTTATTTCATCTACTGATGACTGAAAGTTTCAATTTTCTTTATAAGATCATAAGAGGAACCACTGTCTGTAAAAGAAATAGTCTTAGGCAATATATTCCTGAGCTAATACAACTTGAAATGTGGAATAACTTATTGATCCCTAACATGTGAGGTGTGTATTGTGTTAGCAGGCATGAAGATAGCATAAAGGTCCTTGTCCCTTCTCTATCAGACCTCTTGGATGAATGAGAAGCGATATTTTTATAGGAATAATTTTTGAGCAGGTAGACCTCAATCATGGACCTAAAACAGTCAGTGAGAAATGTTTTAAACAGATGTGCTATTGCACATGCTTTGTTTTCCATGATAGAACCCAGAAGCAAAGGTTTAGGGCAGTAAATAACCACTGTCTTCAGTGTAAGTCAGCAGGTTCTTGAGCCCCTAAGAAGACACCACCTTCTTCTTTGAAGCTTTGAAATCAGTCACTGACTTCGACTATTTAAACTGTAGACTGCATCTTCTTCCAGGATTAAGGAGTTTCATCTACACTGAACATCTTATTTTGTGCAGGCACCTCATCAGTTGTCTTAAGTGGACCTACTGGAGAAGTTGCTGCAGCTTCCTCATGTTCACTATTTCTAAAAATTTCACTTTTATGTTATGCAAATAGCTTCCTTCCTTACATCTTGTAAATCAATATCCACAAATTTCAAAATTTTTTCTGTAGTTTTCTCATTTCTCCCAGCCTCCACAGAACTGAAAAGATGAGAGTCTTATTTTAGACTAGGTTTTGGCTTAAAGGAATATTGCTCCTGGCGTGGTCTTCTCTCTAGACCACTAAAACATTCTTTATATAGTATCATTGGAGTCATATTTTTAATTTCTTTTATTTGAGTTTAAATTAACATCTTGGCCAATAGTAAGGGATCTAGCTTTTGTTCCATTTTAGATCTTCACATTATTTTACTGCGTATTTAGAAGAAAGAAATAAAACATAGATAATATGATCATCTAAGTAGGGAATTCAAAAAGAATACACAAGAAATTAAATCAATAACATTTATAGGAAGGTTGCAGGATACAAGATTAATACTTAAAGTCAGTCATTTTCATGTATACCAACAATGAATAAGTAAAATTTGAAATTAAAACACACAGTTCTACTTATATTAACATACAAAAAATGAAATATGTAAGTGTAAATAATACATTGTGCTTGTAATATATTACATGCATAAAATATATATTCTTTATATATATTGAATGTATAAAAATCTACAAAACTCTATTAAAGAAAAAAATTAAATCCTAAATAATTGAAGAGATATTCCATTTTCATGGATAGACTTGAGATATCAGTTTTCTCCAACTTTATCAGTTGATATGAAATCTCAACCAAAACCCTAGGATGTAGAGAGCCGCGCTGGTGCCACACCTAAAAGATGGCGCTGGCTTTCTTTCTCTTTCCTCCTGATGGCGTGTGCTCCCTCTGCCACGTGACTCCTTGCGGGGTACTAGGCTGACTCAAGCATAGTTTGGTTGCTGCGCGGACCAATGGTAGGCCACTACACCTGATCCCCTGATTGGCGGAAGAGATGCATATAAGGCGTTGCGCGGGCTGGGGAGAGAGAGACTCTCCATTATGTTGTAAAGGGTTCCTGAATAAACCGCTTGAAGAAGAGTTCCGGGTCGCGTCTTTCTTGCTGGTCGAGAGGGACGCGACACTAGGAGTTTGTTTTGTGCATATTGACAAATTCATTTGACAGTTTAAATACAGAAGAAAGAGATTCAGAATAACCAGTGTAATATTGAAAACAGCCAAACTGGAAAACTATCACTACTCGACTTCAGGACTTGCAATAAATTTTCAGCAAGCAAAAAAATGTGGTGTTGGTGAAAGAATATATAAATCTATCATTGAGACAGAACTATAAGTCCAGATTCCCATAGTATTCTCAACATTCTTTATTTTTTTAATTTGTTATTTGTTAGTGCAATAGTAGAGATTAGACATCGGCTTTCACACTGAACCACATCCCTCCTTTTTATTTCTATAAAATTTCCAGGGAGAACTCAAACCTGGGACATGCTGGAGGAAAGTTGCTCAATCTAAGGCAGCCTGGAAGCAGAGGGAGAAAGACAAGCTGGAAGAGCAACAACTTCCAAAAGCAAGGTGTAGGGAATCACCTCTTCAACAAGACACCATCTCCCTACATTATATTAAACTATGACTCATCAGTGGGTTAATTCACTGATGAGTATAATTTCCCCATGATCCAAATCACTTTCCAAAATATATCACCTTTGAGCACATTAAACCTCAAGGGGATATTTTAGATCTAAACCATAAAAACAGTTAAGAGAATGAAAATAAGCTACAGATTTGAAGACAATATTTGCAAAAACACATCTGATGAAATGACATTATCTAAAATTTAGACAACTCTTAAAGTTCAACAATTTGAATACAATCTGGTAGAATATTGAACAAAGAACTTAACACCTTAACTTAAACCTTACCTAAGAGGTTATACAGACAGTAAATAAACATATAAAAATATTCTCCACATTCTATATTATGAGGAACATCAAAATTTTAACAGTGAGATACCACCTCCCACCTCGTGGAGTGGCTAAAGCCCAGAACAATGATCACATCCAAATAGTGGCAAAAGTGTGGAGTAATGGACACTGTCATTCATTACTGGTGAAAATGCAAAGTGATGCAACCACTTTGGAAGATGTGTTTTTTTTTTAAATTTATTTATTTATTTTGAGACAAGGTCTCGCTTTGTAGTTCAGGCTAGCACTGAGCTCAGCCTCCAACTCACTCAAAGCAATCCTCCTGCCTCTGCCTCCCGAGTGCTGGGATTACAGGCGTGAGCCACCACGCTCGGCACTGTGGTATGTGGTACTGATTGCTGGTATGTGGTTACCGGGGATTGAACCCGGCCCCTTGCACTTGCAAGACAGGTGCCGGAACCACTGAGCTAAATCCCTGGCCCTGGAAGATGTTTTTAAACTTTCTTACAAAGCTCATCATACTTTTATCACACAACCTGGCAGTAATTCTCCTTGGTATTTATCCAAATGAATTAAAATCTATCAACACCAAGTGGCTTCATGAGGATATTTATTTCAGTTTTACACATAATTGTAAAATTTTGAAAAAAAACAACATGTCTTTCAGTAGAAAAAACAGCTAAATATGGCGGCACAGCTAAATAATGGAATATTGTTTAGAACTAAAAACAAGTGGCTATAAGCCATGAAGGGACATGAAAGAATCCATGGTGCATATTACTGGATGAAAAAAGCCAATCTGAAAATTCTACATGCTATATAACTTCAACCGTTAGATAATCTGGAAAAGCAAAAAATATGGAGACAGTTAAATGGGTTAGATATTAGGGTCACCATTGAGCAACAGGATGAATAAAGTACAGAGATTAGTAAAATTATTCTATAATATGATGATAGTGAATACTTGTCACTGCAACTTTCTCTAAATCCATACACTACAACACCAAAAGAACCCTGAGATAAACTATGTACTGGCTGGTGATATGTTTCTGTGGGTTCGATGCCTGTAAAATCTGTGTCCCTTTGGAAAGGGGATGCTAATGATGGAGGACCCAGTGTATGTGTGGGCAGGTATGTACCTTCTGCTCAATATTATAAATTTAAATAAAATCTGCATAAATAATATAAATTATTGATGAAAGCTACAAAGATCTGAAAGCATAAATCCTATTAAGTTCTGAGAATTGCATTACTTGTCAGCTGGTCCACAAGTACAAAGAACATACTGTTTGATGCATATCCTCATCAGTAAGGCTGAGCGCTGCACCTGATGAATGAGGGATCACACATGGAGCATAACTGCAGGGCCAGCCTTTCTGTGGACTCACTCTCGTCCTCATCATTTGGTTTGCATGACTGCAGGTTCAGACAAGATCTTTTCTTAACACAGAAATCAGTGGAAATTTGTTTGAGCCAAATTACATACAACTTAGTGATATAGATATAACTTCCATAGCTTTGCTCATTGTGCTGGATTATAAATCTTAAAAAACAACTCTAATTTAAAGTGATTATAGAAATAATCATCCTGACAATATACAAATGATCAGGTTTTTAGTATTTTTATTCCCTTCTGGATTATAGTTGAGAAACTGAATTTCAGTTATAGCCTGTTGAAACATCTATTTTTTCATGATTAGTGTACAACTTATAGGAAGTGAAATTCACTCATGTGGAAGGGAACTACACAGCCCACTGGGTCTATGCTACGTCTACCAGTCATTTGTCCATTTCTTGTGACAAAGTCAATACGCCTTAGAAGCTCTGGAAAACAGAGCTTTATTTTATTTATTTTATTTTTTGGTGTGTTCCTTGCCATGAGTCAGCAGAGCAGAGTTTGAAGACTCTCTAGTCTATTGGCTGCAGTTTGGGGTGCTGTCCAGAGTGCCCATTTCTTGATAAGTTTAACAGTTTTTGTCATCTTAGCTGATCAGCTCGGGTAAAATATATTGCATTTTGATTTTTGTTTTTTCATAAGTTTCTAACAGAAAGAGATCATTATTTCCTATAACTGTGAGATATTTACATTTTTAGAATACTGTTTGTATGTCTATCTTGTATATTACGTCCATTTTACCACTAAAATTTATTTTGTTGAGGTGTCTCTGAATTCAGGACCACAATGTGCAGTAACAGGGCAGTTATTGTATAGGTTTTATATTCTCTTTTCATGCTTTTGGGTTTTCTGCTTAGGACAAAGAATTGTTATATTTTCATTTATTTAAATGTTACCGAGGAAGATTCTCGTATTGCACATTTCTCGGGGAATTAACTGTCCAGGGCTGCTGTGAAAACGGAGCACAACACACGGGACGCTGAGTAACACTGACGTGCCCTGTCTCAGCTCCTCGGGGCAGCATTCTGAAGCTAAGGCACTCAAAGCACCAGGCTCTCTGAACGCTCTAGAGGCAGATGCTGCTTCGACTCTTCCAGCTTCTGATGATTATTTGTCTTCAAATCCTGGTGTTTTCTGGCTTGTAGACTAATCACTCGGTCTCTCCCTTGCCACCTCTCTGTCTTTGTGTCTCCTGCCCTCCTCCTTCCTTTTGTTGTGTACAGGGGAACGAACCAAGATTTTTGCACTGAGCTACAGCCTGAACTTTTTTTTTCCTTTTCATTTTGAGACAGGGTTTTACCAAGCCACTAAGTTATCCAACCTGACCCAAATCTTCTTTGTATAAGGGTATCAGACAAAAAGATATTTAGGGATGACTGTACTCAATTAGGATTGAACTAATTCCATCTGTGGAGTTAAAGTTCACATATTGAGGTCCTGGAAGATCTGAGTTTGGCGAGAGGAATGTTATAATGTTATATATCACCAATGTCTACTGCATTCAGTGATCTAACTCCTCCTTTGCTTCCAAAGATATTTTTCTCTTTTAAGTATTTAAGAGCCAAAAGTACTTGATGTACACTTTTGAAATCCATTAAATTGGACACTGTCTTCATTACTTTTCCTGTTTCTGGACAAAACACCTGACACACACGGTTGAAGGAGAAAAGGTTTATTTCAGCACACAGTTTGTAGAAGCTTCAGCCCTTACTTAGCTGGCTCCAAGACAGGGTGGCTTGGTAAAGGGGCAGCACAGTGGAGAAATAGTCAATGGGAGGGCAGGGCAGGCAGCAAGCAGCAAGCAGTGCATTCACAAGCAACCAGTGACAAGAATCAAGAGGCAGATGACCACAGTCACATTCTTTCTGTCCCTTATTTTTTATCTGGGCTTAACACTCATGTGTGGTATGATCTTTCCATTATCTACACTTAGAAAAATGCAAAACTAATCAGTGGGATAATTTATAATCACATACTCTGGATTCAGCAACCTATAAAGAGCCTCACCTGTGACCACATGAGGCTCTGAGGGGAACATCTAGATATAAACCATAACAACCATTTACTTCCTTACTGTGTGTTTTGTTTCTTTAGTCAGAGAACATCTTTCTTGGGATTAGAATCCTTACAAACCTCTAATCACACCTGTCTTACACTACACACTATATCACACTTGAGATTTAAAAGGAAACTTGACATTCACCAGTGAAGTCATTAGTAAAGTGCAGTCTATTAGTTAAAATTATCCTGCTCTTTCTTCACTTTTCTCGGATGTGCTGTGGACACACAACTGTGTCCCCAGCTTCAGCTTCTCAGACTCATCCTTGCTGTTAATATTAGTGTAAGACATTTCAGCCACCGTAGTTCTATGGGTGCTTATGTGCTTTGCTTTTTAACTCCTTCTATGAACTCCAGGTCTCAGCTCTGGGATTTTGTGCCTTTTAACTGTTGTCTATTTGATAGAGATTGACCCCGAACATAGTGGTGACTGGGCATAATCAAAACAATGGCAGAGGCCGGGGAGAGCAGGGAAGGGTTATGGCGCATAGTTAAATATAAACCTTCAAATATAATTTTTAAACATTCTATATTTAGTGAGTGCAGAGAGTGAAATTAGAAATTTTTATCACATGCTGCAGACAAAAATCTACTCAAAGCAATTGAATACTTATATATAAAATCAGAGACTTTGGAACCACACAAAGAAAACTGGAGGGAAACCTCTAACACTGCCCTGGGTAATAACTTTATATGACCTCAAAAATAGAAACAATAAAGTAAAAGACAGACAAATGGAATCCCACCAAACTGAAAGGCTTCTTTATAGCAAATTACACAATTAACAAAACAGACAACCTGTGGAGTGGGAGGAAATATTTTCAAACCATTCATCTGAATTTGCTTGTTATTAGATTGTCAAAGGTACCTTTAACTTTCCTTTAGTTTGGCTGCTTTATTTATTTATTTATTTATTTATTGAGTTAGAGAGTTTAAAAAAAATTTTAATCTTTATTGGTACATTATAAATATACATCAGAATCGCATTCAACATTGAGACAGAATATGACATGACTTGATTCTCATTTTTTCCCTTTATCCCTCACCCTGCATCCCCCCACCCCCATATACACAATCTTTATTTTCTTTTTTCTTTATTATTATCACATTCATGTTCTCCTCATTATTTACCCTTACACTCTCTTTCCTTATTTGTAAAATATCAGGTTACTACAATTCTAGCTCTTTATAAAGGAGTCACAGGTTACAATTCTATTTTACTCTATGCAGTAAAATCAATCAGGAAATTAGCTGATTTATGGTAGGTAAAATAATTTTCTTACATGGAATGGATTAAAGGCTAAAATAGGTTACTGAAGAAATCTGAAATTGTCCATTTTAAAAGTTTTAAAAAAGTGTCTGTATGTTCATTCTTCTATGATTTAATATAAATCCAACCCAAATATATCAGATTTTAAGATTAAGTCTCTGACCTTATGTTTATTACTTTATTCATTGTTCTAACTTCATTTTGTAATGTGGAGATAATTAAACTTGAAGACAGTTCTAATTTTCAATGTGATTAGAGCTGGCGGCACCTCGTCAACTGCTTATTATTATTTTGGGGGATGAGGGAGTTTTTCTAAGTCTAGAAGAACAATGGTATTTGTGATTTTACCTATTCTGATCAAAGTAGTGGAAAATCACCCATTAATAACTTTATTATGACCTCATCCCAGAATGAGTCTGTTCATGCCATAAAATTTCGACTAAGAGACTGATGTTAAAGAATGCTAAAAGCAAAGTATTGAAACTATGCTTAATTAAAATAATTCAAAGGAAGAATAGTTTTTATTTCTTTGTCTCTACCTGTTTTCTCTTCCTTGATGACTTTTCACTCACTTGTAAACATATCAGGTTCATAAAAACAAATAGCGTTAGGTCTTTATTTTCAATTTCTTTTCATTTAACTTTTCTTGAGAAGTGAAACCACGCAAATGACAATGTTTAAAAAAGTGATCTGAAATGAACCTCCCAAAGGAAGAGCTGCTCCGTGGGATTAGGTTCACTATGTGCTTAAACAAAGGCATGATTCGTTAACTAAAGCCTTTCACAATCAAATAAACAAAAGCCACGCTCTATAAGGCATCTATTAGCACATTGAAGTGCACAAATCACTAACCATGTGACTCTGGGCTGAACCATTTGCCAAACAGCTGCTTTCTCAGTTCGAATAAAGAAAAGAAAAAACAGCTGAAGCCAATTAGTGGATAAGCATTCATTTCCAAATATCTCAGACAGTTGAGTGGTTTATTTTGCGGGCCAGATATGTTGTTACTCAGATCCAAGAAGAACGTTCCTTTTACAAAGAATAAAAATTGAATATTTTACATTAATCCTTGTTAATATTTGGGCTCTCATCTAGAGAGCAAGCACAGAAACAAACAAACAAACAAACAGCTAATTAAGATCTAGCATCCTTGAATGTCGTGAAGTGAATTATTTATTTAGAATGACTTATTTCTTTGCTTGTGAAATATTTATTATGAATACCAAGGAAAGTGGACATAAAATTCCAGTGCAAGGCAAGATATCTAATTTGTACAGAAACTTTTTTTGCAGAAATTGTATTTACAACGTAGAAATGAGAAAAAAGAAGGAAATTCTAGAAAAGACTGTACAGCCTACATGTTTGGACACTGAAAGATCTATTCTTGTTCAGGGAAAACCTAAATGTATTTAACTTTAGTGCAGTGTACTGTACTCTCTGCAAAATAACATGGTCATTTTGAGAAGGAACTCTCCAGTAGAACATTCTGTGTAGCTTCCTCTGCTATGATGAGAACATAATCTGAAACTCCCTTTGCTGTCTCAGTTTTAAAGACTAAATTAATGTCAATCACAAATAA
Source organism: Petromus typicus (assembly GCA_004026965.1). Classification (NCBI taxonomy): domain Eukaryota; kingdom Metazoa; phylum Chordata; class Mammalia; order Rodentia; family Petromuridae; genus Petromus; species Petromus typicus. The sequence goes on from PVIR01005966.1 coordinate 37,911, forward strand.
AATTTATGAAACATGATTTATTCTACCTCAAAAGAATCATCACGAAGAAAACACCAAAACACAATCTTTCTTCTGAGACTAAGGGAAAGCAGGAGCCTTCAAGGCAATCCGGTTGTGGACCAAGGGGTCTTTCTGAAAGGAACACCTTGGTTCAGAGAGGGAGGGAAAACAGCACTGTAGTAAGATTAGCTCACTCTGACTCGGCTACTTAATGTTTAGGCAACAATAACTTTAGGTCCTTGTGTACTTAATTACCTCCAACTCAGAGTCCTACAAGTTTGAGTTATGAAATTTAAAGAAGCTTTTCTTTTTGATTAAGTCAAAACATTATAAAAAATTTTACTTAAAGGTCAATTCTTGCCTAATAAAAGGTGTACATATACTCTGTCAAGTCATTGAAACTTTTCAGTTGTAAAATTTAAAGTAAATAATAGCTACTTTTGTCATTGACCATTGATGATTCTTTAGATGACATGGAGCCCCCAAAACTGGAAGACACTGAGTTCCAACCAGCTTAATTTCCTAGGAAAAGCATAATTTTTCTGTTTGGGAGGAAACTTTCTCTGGAGTTGTTTGAATAATTACGTTGACTTAGAAGTCATGCCTACTGTTATTCCTGAAAGGATTCAGGGTGGTGTAAAGGAGAAGGGGTTCAAAAGAGGAGGGGTGGAGAAGGGAGTGCACAGGAAGGAAGGTATGCTATGTACCTGTACTAACCATGCACAAGGAATGCAAACGTTATGTATTGCAGACATATACTAAGACATTTTTTAAAATGTAGTAGTTTTAGGAAAAAATTTAAGTATTATATTGTGTTAGAGAAGCTTGTGCCGGTGGAAGCCCAGGTAACTCCTCCTCTAACACATGGAGAGGTGTTACTCTCACCAAGGTTGGACAGTTTCAACAGCAGCAATTCCAAGGTGACAGAAGTCATGGAGAAAATGGAAAACTAATTCTTAGGGGAACATAGACATGGAGCTTGAGCTTCGGGTAGAAGGGAGATGGTGCTGGAAGCCGGTGGGAGGAGGCTGGTGCTGTCGTCAGATGGTGGCTCACACACCTGGAGTGGGAAGCAAGATTAACCTCGCCATAGTAGGTAGGGGCCCCGGTGCCAGGGGACACCTCGGAATACACTAACACTAGGCCACTGCGCTGCGCTCCCCAGGAGTCAGTTCTGCTTCACTGCACCTTGGCAGTGACGATTGTTTACAGTGAGCAGGTCCTAGCCACACAATTGAGTTTGGATGTGATGGGAAGTTGGAATGTTCTGGCCCTGCTGTATTCTCATAACAGGTTATCGTTCTTGACAAGCCTTTATTCCTTCGCGAATATGAGAAAACTACGAGACTCAGCGCAGTGGAGCGAATTTTGTCCAGTTCCATTATCACACCGTTTCTCCCTAACCGTAAGTCTCCTTAGGCCTTTCTTACGTTTCTGCCATGTTTTCTTCTGGTTTCTGTTTGCCTCTCAGCGATCCTGCACACTGGTTATCACATGTGAGGAGCGCAGAGCCTCCCTTGGGCGTTTCTCCGCCTGGTAGCTCTGGCCTCAGCGGGGCTGGATGCTGGACGAGGTGAGAGGCCCAGGAAGCAGAGGGTCTGCCTGTCACACCTGGGGGATGCGGCAGCTTCCGGCGTCCAGCTCTGCTCAAGTTTGCTCTTTGGGGTATTGGTAGAAAGGAAGATATTTCTACTTTTGGCCACATCTGGTTTGTTCCTGGCATTTTTTTCTATTTATGTTTTTATTCACTTTGGCTTTTAGGCTTTTCTTTTCAATTTGTGTCAGAAACTGATATGGAAAGGATGTTATCAAATAATTTCTAGTAAAGCTTTATAACTTTGTGTTTATCACTGAAATTTATGTTTTGACCTGTGGAGCACATTTTTTTAATAACTTTTAAATTTTGAAGACATTCTTTATTAAATATATTAACAAAATAGAATTCTGAGACTTAAATTTTCCAGATGAAGAAAATTAACAATAGTTTTCAAAATTTGCAATGCAAAAAAGATTAAGAAAATAATAAAGAAAAAAGAAAGCAAATTACGTATATGGAGGTGGGAAATGCAGCGTAGGGGGAAAAAGGAAAAAATGAGAATCTAGTACAAACCCTCAATGTTAAATGCAATGATGATGTGTATTCACAATGTGCCAATAAAGATTTAAAATATGAAAAAAAGAAAATATTTGTAAGTGGCAGATAGCAGATAAATACTATATTAAATAACATTCAAATTATACGATAAATATGAAATCACTGTAAAGTGAACTGAAAATTCAACTAAAATAATGAAAGATGTGATTTTGTAATAATCATAATTACAATAATCTTTTCATTGCATTCATTGGTTGCTATTTGAGTACATCATTTCCCCCAAAATGTGAAAAAATATCTTCCAAAAAAGTTAACAAATAACCTAATCTTAAGAGAAAAGTAAGGCTTATTTATAAGATAGTAGTGTAGCTGTTTAGGGTACTCATAATTTGTGTTAAAAGATTTTTGTATAGGATCTGTTGTTCATTTTCAGAGGATTATGATAGCTAATAGCCACTAGAAAATGTTATCACACTGTACGGACACTTGTAATATGAATTATAAATCTATTTACATGATAGTTTACGAGAGAAATGTGTGCTATAAAGATGATTGAATTACTTATGGTGTTAGTTATAATAAAAACAAATAGAAATTACTTATTTCATTATGGGAAATTAGCACATAATTTTCCACAGTAAAATAGAATACTATATGTTTATTGAAGTATTATTTCCATAATAATTGTAAAGTTGACAGAAGTAGGAACTATGCTGGCAATATTGTAGGTATTATCTTTCGGTTGCTCTGTCACGTTCTGAATGTAAATAACTTAAAGACAGGGAAGGTTTATCCTGGCTCATATTTTCAGAGGTTTTAGTCCTTGCTCAGTTGTCCCCACTGATTTGAGCCTGTAGTGATACAGTGCATCATGGAAGGAGTTCCTGGAAAAGCCCATTCACCTCAGAACTGGGTGAAAAGAAACAGGAAGAGATATGTGCTGGGCTTGTCAGAGCACTGTGTGACGGCATGCATCGAATGGCTTGAAACCTCAGGTGAGGCCTCACGTTCCCAGAGTGCCACACTGAAGAACAAGCCTTCACTCACTAGCCTTCGGGGAACATTTCACATCTACACAAGTAAAATGTCAGATATAAAACGGAAAGTATAGTCCTAATGGAACTATGTAAAATGCATTTCTGCAAAAAACATTGCTAACAAAACCACTTGCACTTGGTTAAAATGTGTTTTCTTTTTTTTTTTTTTTTCTTTTTTTCAGTGCCAGGTGTAGAACTCAGGACCTTGTGCTTGGCAGGCAGGCACAGTGCCACTGTGCTGCATCCTCAGTCCCCAGTTCAAATTTTCTTTTTATTGCATTTGCTTTTATATTTCTTTATGTTCTCCAGTTTAGTTTGCATTTCCTAGTAATTAGTAAAACTATAGTCATTTGATATTTTATCAGTACATGTACGAACTCTGGAACGATTATGTTCATCATGGGGACTGGCACATGTACATAACAGCCTCGTTCTCTCTCCTCTTGCTCCTCCCTTCCTCCCTTTGTGCTCCCTCCACCTCTTTCTCTCTTCCCCTTTCATTGGTTAAAATATTTATGCTCTTGAGATTCTCACATAAGGGAAATTGGGCAACATTTTCACTTGCATGTTGATTTATTTCACTTGACAGTACTGTCTCAAGGCTCAGCACGTGCAGGTAATGTGTGTGTGTGTGTGTGTGTGTGTGTGTGTGTGTGTGTGTCTAGGAGCACAGTATTCCCTGACACTTGCCTTGCACTTTCCTTTAGGAATCAACATCATTCACTGAACAGTTTTCATCTCTTCTCCGGAAAGCCCTTATCACAATTAAGATTTAGAATTCACTGCACTCTTCAGCTAATTTTGTAACAATTTTTCATATGTTCTTTCTCTGTTAGATTCCTTTTGTGCATTTGAATGTCTGTTTGAAGATTGGGAGGGAGTTGTCTGGAATTTTTGTTTTGGTGTTTGCAGTTGAGGATAAAAGCTTTAAAACAAGATTCTTTGTTTGAAAATTCCTCTTTTGGATTCCACTAAAAAGACAGAGAAATGATCAAAATAGCATCCCACAAGCATCTTTGGCAAGACTAGTGTGTTGAAGTTTTCTTATTCTCAGAATTGGCATTTGTTGAAAGGCTTTGCAAAGACAGTAGATACATTAAATAAAGCAATTCATGCAGCTCCAACCAGTGTAAGATTAAATTGATGAGCCGGATTTTCTGACCTCTGGACTGGTGTTAAGGTGACACAAGTAATCTATGAGATCTTTTCACATCGTCCATCTCTGGCCCCAGCTCAGAAAGAGACTTCTTCCAAATATAGCACTGCAGAACTTTTTGTGATGAGGTAAAATTACACCACGAATAAAATTTCATAAGTCATTTTAAAGTTACTATTATTTAAGGCAAATGAGATTCTTCGTGAGTTTTTCTGGAAAGAGAAGGATTAGAAGATGTAGGGGTCCTTTTGGGAGCTTGCCTTTGGCTCTCCTCGCTGGCTGCACTTTAAAGGCTCTCTCCAGTCTGAGCTGTTTTGATTTATGGTCACTTGAACTGATCCCTAATGCACGTCTTTTCTTCCTATTTTCCCTTTAGTTGCCAACTCTCCCAATACAGTCTATTACTCCAGAATTGGTTTAGTTATGCTTGAAAGGAAGCTTGGTATATTTGGTTTCAGAGCTTCTCAGATCCGAACTCAGTGTGTGTGTGTGTGTTTTATAAATATAGAAAGCTGATGTTCTTCATTGTGAAAATGTATTTTCTCACTTGTCTGAATCCTATACTGTGCCATATTTTATAGTTTTTTGTTGAATATATTTAAAAATGCCACCCTTATTGTTGAAAGTCCTTGTAAATGTCTTTAAAAATTTTAAATTATAAAGAAAAGTTTTTGCAGTGCTGGGAATGTAATCTAGGCCCCATCTATGATAGGTAAGTACTATACCACCGAGTCACATTCTGTAGCCCCTAAGCTAATGACTATTTCATTGGGTTTCTGAGTATTATAATTGTGAATTTAGACCTAATATATAGTTTTATAGGAAATCCATTTACTTTTCCAACCAAACCTGTATGGATGCTTCATTTCTATATATTTCTCTTAATGTTTTGTAGTTTAATAATATATTAGGAAAAATAGCACCTTAATATGCAGGCTAAGAATAAACAAGCCTCATGTATTTCTTGCTAGACATCTCTGTGTCCACCTGTCACGGTCTACACTTGAGGATTTTATTCCTCAATGGTCTTGAGTAAGCAGAAGAATCACTCAGTAGACTGCCCTCCCTCTGAAACATACCGACCTATATATCTTCAAAATAACACTTATTGACCAATATTCTGCAATTCGAGATGGCAGGATAGGATACCCAGAGTTTATCTTGTCTTCCACAAAGAAATACCAAAGTAACAGAGGTTTAGCTGTATTTTGCTGTCAGTGCACAAAAGTAACTGAAGTTCAAGAAAAGAGAAATTGAAGTCTTTTAAGATTCAGAGGCCTGAAAGGTAGTACAGACAGAAAAACAAACTATCCAGCATTTTGCACCCTTGCTCCACAGCCAAGAGAGGAAGGCTTTCCCACCTGTGGCGTAGAGAAAAAGAGAGTTCCAACAGACTCTCTTCATATGGATGTAGCTGCTAGAAATGATGGACGCCAGAAAATGTCACAACCCTCAGAGAGTTCCAGCCCACTTAATTAAGTACTGAGAAGTCCCTCCAGTTGTTTCATATATAGCTTTCCTTGCAGGAACTTTAAACACCCTGAATTTTAATAAAATAAAAATTTAATTAGGCTCGTTTTTAATGGAATTCAGTGAGATGGCCTCAAACAAACACCATGGCGGAAGGACACGCAGCTCAGAGCTGCGCATTTCCCAGGGATCCGGAAGCAGAGCAAGGGAACCGGAAGCAGAGCAAGGGAACCGTGAGACAGAGGAGGATGCAAGGAGTACATACGAAGGTCCCACCTCCATGAGGCACACAGATACACCGAGAATGGGCTCCACTAATTCCCTAGTTGGCTCCCAGACCAATCAGGCAGACACATTAGGCCAATGACTACTACTTCCTCATTTCGACTTCACACTTGGCATATCTTAAACCATACTTAATCTCCAAATAAAGACAACATGTCATATTTCTACCTTACATAATACAGCGATCCTGTGCACATCTGGAAACACAACAGGACCTTTCCCAAAGTCTCAGCGTTCGGCCATTTTTCCGATTTCTTAGTCAGCGTGTCATCTGAGATTTAAACAAAGCATTTAGCTGTGAAACTCCAAAAATCTGAAATAAATTACATAATCTCAGGGTACAGTGGCATTAGCATACATTCCCATTCCAGAGAGAATAAAAAGAACCAAGCCAAGGCCATACTGACACTTAGACAGGCAGATATTCAGTTCTATTGCTCCCTATCTGGCACTCGGCATAGAGTGGGAAAGCAGAGTTCTAGAGAGCTCTGGTCCCTGGATCTAAGGCCTTCTAGTTGTAACCTGCCTGAGCTACTTTTCTCTGTCACTGAGACATGATATGCAACACCCTCAGTACCCAACAGAGAGTGTTTTTGGCTCATAATTTGTAGAGATTTCAGTCCACATTGAGGTGCCTCGGAGGCAGGGTGGCAGGAAAGAGAGACATAGTAGAGGAGAAACAGCTCTTGGCACAGTGATGGGTAACAGAGAGTTCATAGTCCTCCTCCAGGCCCCAATACCAGTGACCCATCTCTTCCAACCAAGATATACTTCCCAATATCACTAGAAGCTGTGAATTCATGTGGAGATGACTATCACATCACCATAGCCTGGTCACCTTCAAAGAGCCCACCTATGGGCACATGAGGCTTTGAGGGGACATCTCTACATGACATAATGCAGCACAAAAGATCTTTCTAGGGTTGGCTCTGTTCATAACCTGCAGCTCTTCTCTTTAAACATTACTAATTTCTAGTACCTACAGATTCCTTGGTCCCCCATGCAGTTTCAGCTTTACTCCCACAGATTTATGCACTTTCCCTTCAAGGGCTCCTCACATGGGTTGCTAGGCCTTCCTTTGAAATCTAGATGGAAGTCTTCCCAACTCCACAGCTCTTGTATTTCCCATTCCTTTAAAACCACCATTATATGAGCAATGCCATGGTCTGTGGTCAGTGGAGCACGAAGCTGTCCTCCCTGGACTATGGAAGCAGTAGCCTCTGAATACCCGGATGGCTGATCTCAGTGAAATGATTCATCAGAACCAATACTTTAGGAGGTCTTTCTCCAGCAGGGTCCTGGAGACCTCTTCCCAGAGGGGTGGATTTCAGCCTGCAGTGAGTGAGGTCCTGATGATATTTGATGGTCACTCAAGCCATTTTCTTTTACTCCTTGTAAATATCCCATTTCTCTTATATCAGCAAACATACCTCCATTGCTTCCAACTTTATACATTATTTTTTTTAGGCCAAAATTCAAAGTTTCCAATCTTTTCTGCTCTGCTTTTTGCCCTGTATTTTCACAACAAATCTGGCTAACAGAAGCCAGTACTTCCCAAGCCACAGCTGAAATGTTGCACTGTCTTGGCCTTTACTCTGACAGATTAATTAGACCACTGTCCATAATCTCAGTCTCCAGCAAAGTCACAAGACATGGGCAAAATATAGGGAAATTTTCTGCCAGATGTAATAAAATGGCCTCTAGTCCAAGGGCCAATTGAATGCCTGTTCCCAACTGAAAGCTTTGAGTCTGGCTTTTACTTACTACATTGTTCTCAGCGTGCTGGTCTTTTGAGACCAAGCTGATCCCTGAGGATCATGCCTCAGTCTATCTTTGCAGCATTGCTGCCTCTCTCAAGCCCTTGTCCCCATCGTTTTCCAATCTTTTTCTGCAAACCAGATCTGAAAGCTTCCAAACGATGTAGTCAGGTACAGTCACAGCAACAACCCCACTTTTCTAGTAGTAATTTTCAGCATTTCTCACCTTCCCTGCCTTATGCTTCCAATTTAAAAGAGAAGAAGCTTAGATTAGCTCACATTTTAAGGGGACTAAGTCCATTATCAGCTTGCTCGGACTTAGAAACATCATGGCACACAGGGCATTGCAGACCAAAGTTGCTTAGTTCATGGTTTCCAGGAAGCAACACTGGAGAGGAGCCAGTCGTGCACACCCCGGCCGGGATTCCAGGATTCACCTGGACACGCCTAGACTGTATTCAGCTCACCTCCCAGACAAGGCTGATCTGAGTAGAAGCCACACTTCTTTCTGCATGTTGTCCTCCAGCGAGTGCCTAGTGCGATGCAGCTGAATCCTCCTTGAGGAATGAGCTTTCATTGTTCAGATGTCAGAAGCTCTAGCACATTCCCACCTTTGGGACTTTACTGGCATCACACTCCACTTGCGGACCTAACGACCCATGTAAGTGATGTAACTGAAGTGTGCTGGGATCCTACACCACAGGAAATGAGTGTGTGAACAGAGAAACAATGCCTTTGAGAACAGATCAGAGCAACTTGCCTTCTGAGGCAATCCTACACAATCTTCTGTGTGTAGATTCCTGTCCATTCTGGTCCAAGTAAAGGCACCAACCTGGACCCCAGTGCCACCCCAGTGGGCCCTTTTACATGTACAAGGCAGAGAGGGAATGTCCCAATTCCTACTGCTGTAGAGCACACTGTGCTGCGCCGAGGGGACCTCGAGAAACCCTGTGACGTCTGTTTTCTCCCCACATTCTGGGTTACATGGCAGATGAATGAAGTGGAGGAAACGCTGACTGCAGCTGGGCCTCCCTTTGGTGGGCACCACCAGTGGCAGACGTTCAGCCCTCTGATCACAAAGCTGTGACTCTCACAACCATAAATAGAGTGCATATTTGGCTCAGGAGACACTCTCTTGTCTCCTCTTTATTTGGCCTTGGTTCAGTCGCTCCTAATCAAAAAGAGCTAATCATTCATCATGTGTGTTACAGATGAAGGTGATCCTTACCAGCAAACTGGCTCAAACAACAGCATGGTTTAAGAACCTCAAAGTTTCCTTCCATCTCATACAGTAATTCTGGAGCGGACTTTTCAGGTAGATGATTACTGTGCCCACGTGGTAATCCAGAGATTCAGTCCATTGTGGTATTTTCTGCTTTCAGCAGACAGCTTGCAAGACTGTTGTCATCACTTCCTGTCCACCTTCTGAAGAGGAAACTTGGTAGTGAATCAGTCAGAAATTGCACACTTGTTTCGACTCACCTTTAATGTATGAGAGTGAGTCCTGCAGCCATAGCCATGGTCATCTGCAGATGGGTGAGAACTACTCTTCTACATGAGAAGTGGGGTGAGGCACTTCCAAAATGCAGCTTCCAGGGTGGATAAGGGAAGAGTGGAGCTTTCAACAGGCAGCCAGGCCATTTGTATACACCAAATCCAGGACTATTCTTGCATCTAAAACAAGCGCTATTTTTACTGTACCAGGGATGACTACTCACCATATGAAGGTGTATCTCTTCTTTTAGCTGCAACCTTATTGCCCATAAATGAACTAGATGGCCTGATGATTGTCTGGTTTATTCCACTGAACAGGCTTATCAAACATCCTAACTCTAGGAGAGTCCTAGATCCCTACTGTCACAGCTAACAGTGGCCTCCTGTACTGTGGTTTGTACAGCAAATTAGTTAATCTAGCCATGAGAGAGCATCATAATAGAGTTTTTGGAACAATCTCGACAGAGTTTGAGCAGGAAGTTTTGAACATAGTTCATAGAATTAGAATTTAAATTCCATTCTGAATTTTGAAGATATCTATGGCATTACAATGATGGAGTTATTTATTCCATTTAGGTTAGGAAGTGACAGTCTCTTAAATATATCCTGTATGTATACATTGCTCCTTTTCCACATATGCTGTTGATTTTTCTTATATATGGCTTTAAATAACTTATTTTGCATCCCCATCTCTACCTTTCAATAAGTTTGACAGGAAATTGTGTGTTTCAGTGTCCTTTTCCAACTTCATCTGGATCCTGGTTTAGTTTGTAGTCTCTTCATGAAGCATAAATTAGTACATAAAATGACCTCAGAAACTGGATAGATGTGGGAGATAGGCAGATTGTGGTTATGTTGGCAGAATGTGCTAATTAAAATTCAGGGAAATATAGAAAAATGGAACTTTGTTCATAACATTTTAATCTTTTGTGACTATTGCATCATTTATTACCATAAAAATCTTTGGCAAGACCACCATTAGCTTTTAAAAATTTGGTGATGTATGGTAATTTCCCTGTATTACTCAATTAATATATTTTTAATGCTGTAGTATTACTTATTAGGTATAAATCTGTTTAGCACAGAGTAAAAAGCTGAAAAAAATTTCCAAATATGTGAAAAATATTTATTTCATAATTTAAGCATATAAAACTAAAGAATGATTTAATACAAAACAGATAACCTGTTAGTACTTATCTTTAATTGTCTAAATTTTAATTACAAATTGTGTTTTTTAAAGTAATAGGATGTACACAAGTATGATGGAGCCCATTCTACATTCAGACTTCATAAAAATCCTGACATTACTAAAAAAATTGACCAGGAGGAAGTGGAATAAAACAAATTTTTGCCTTTCTGATTAAAACTACATCTTCACCAAAAAAGTTCAAGTCTTCTCCCAAATCCCACGATAAGCAATATTCACTCTTCAGAAATAAGTACCTAGAGATAACTTGTTTTCCATCAGAAAATGTCTCCTATTCAGGAAGATGCTTTTATAGAGTATATAGATAATTTGTTCAGCTGTTGACAATCAAAGCTGGGGTCATGCAGGTGACACACGCATCAGCAGAGCTGTGTGAACCGCTGATGGCGGAACACAGCTTTGGGTGAGGACTCCAGGTTTGGTTATGGGCAGAGGCAGGTGTTGGTATGCACAAAAGTGGCCACAACATTAAAGAACACAAGAGCCAAAGGAGTCCCAGGAGCTTCAGAAGGTTCATTTGGTTATTATATTCTTGATAGCAAAATATACCTGTACCCCTCATAAAGAAGATATTTAATACTGGATTGGGCCTTCAGAAAGTGTTAAGATGAACAGTTTGTAGAATTCATGGACAGTCTCTGCTTTGCACTTTAAATATGTCTGAGTGATTGCTCTGATTCATCAGAAGAAGGATTTCCATGAGTCTAGCTGTGAGTGTGTGCAGTCCCTTACCTATTCTATCAAGTGGTATACTTCAGTGTATTCTTCCTCTTTAGGGCTATCACATTCCCTCTGGGGCCAGAAGTCATGCTGGTCTGCCACCTGCTTGCATAATTCCTTCATGCTAGGGAAGTGGCTGGCGACATCTGGCGCCATCCTACTTACTGCAGAGTGCCTGTTTTCCATAACAGCCCAGCCCGGGGGAATAATATCTTCATATTCAATGAGTTTTAAAATAGTTATAAAGCCTTTGACAGAGTCCAATAAATGAAGGAATTTTACATCTATGAGTAAAGTTTAATGAACCAAGCTTAAAATATGCTTAGAATGCTCTGGGTGACTAAAAGCAGGTGAGCACATGCATACAAGTGTGTGCTGTGATGACTGCTGTCGTCTTACTTGTAACACTGGAACTGGAGGTAGGCAGCCATGACTGTTTCCCTGGAGCTGTCTTTAGTGAAGGGACTCTACAATGTTTTCTTCCAGACCAATGAAATGAAAGTGTGCTAGGTACCACAACAGTAACCTAGCTTTTTTTTCTGGGTGTTTTTAAACATTATTTTATAGAGTGTGTTAGATTTTGCTTTAATTTTATTCAGATGACTGCCTAATATGGAAAACCTGTTGCTATTATTGATGTGCAACATGCTGCCTTACACATGTGTGTGTGTGTGTGTGTGTGTGTGTGTGTGTGTGTGTGTGTGTGTGTGTGTTTTAGAAACTTTGTGCTGTCAGCTTTGGAAGAGTCACCCCACTTAGCCTGTTGATTTGCCATTGTACAGAAATTAACAGCCATTTTGGCCTCGAAATACTAAATTTACTTTTCCCCATCGTACAGAGCTAAAACACTGCCTTAAATATGAAGATAAATCTACCTGGATTTGATTACAGGAACAAATAAAGTATTTTTTAAGAATGAAAAAACTGAAATTGGAAACAAAGTCCTCTTAAAAGGTCATAATGTACAATTTATTTCTTCATATTCAATGACACTGACCTTTCTAGTCATTTAATAAATTCTGATTATTTAACATGTGGTAAGTACTTTCTCAGTACTCTAGGTACAAAAGACAAACAAGTCCTGTCTTTCAGATAGAAGGAAATAATTTAGATAATTTTAAAGTTACAAATGGGGGTGATAAGCAAAATTTCTTGGAAATTGGTGGATGCAAGGTGAGCTTGTAAGGACTTTGAAGACTCAGTACCTAATGTAAATAAGAAACATTCAGAGGAGTACAGAACTAGAGGTTCTCCAGCAGCAGGACTTGGAAATGCTGCAGTCTTCAAGGGCTGAGGGGAAGGATGAGAAGTTAATTAACCACTGCAAGATTTGTGTCTTGTGTTGGCCTGGGAGCAGGAAAACAAAGCAAACTGAAAATATAGGCAGAGCCCTATAGGTCGTGGTCATGGCCTCTGGCTGAATTCCTGACAAGAAGCCTTTGGGTTTCCAAGGGCCATGTCCCGCCTGGCTGGTAAGGAGGCTACCTTTGGAAGGTGGGCTTCCTGCAGGGTGAGCAGAGGTGAATTACAGTTCAATAGAGGCACCAGCCAATGGCCAACTCCATAGAAACAGATGTCCCTCCAGAGTGGCCCCTCGCTGTGCTGCCCTGTTGAGCAGCCCCAGGTATGTTCTGCCCCCAAATGCCACAGGACCTTACCTTGGCAGAATCCATTTTCTTCTGCCCAGAAGAAGACACTCAGCTCTGAGACCTGACTTGGCAACATGCCCAGCAGAGTGAAATAAGGTCTTTCATCATGAAAGGGAGACCTGGTAAACAGATTCCATTCTAAATGCAATGGAGAGCACTGAAGAGTTTGAAAAAGTGAGTGCTGTAGTCTGATTTGCATCTTTTTTTTTAAAACAAGGTCTCTCTTTGTAGTTCAGGCTGGCCCTGAGCTCAGCCTCAAACTTACATCGCAGCAATCCTCCTGCCTCTGCCTTCTGAGTGCTGGGATTACAGGTGTGAACCACCACGCCCAACACTGTGGTATGTGGTACTGGTTGCTGCTGGGCATGAGTCTCTACATCCAGCACTGCTGTATGTGGTTACCGGGAACTGAACCCAGCCTTTGAACTTGCAAGACTGGCATCGGAACCACTGAGCTAAATCCCCGGCTTCTTTGTATGAGGTTCTGATTGGCTGGGCTTTGGGTTATCTGGAAAGCAGGAACAGAACTAGAGAAGCAAAGTGTCATATTGCTGTGACACAAGAGATTTGATTAGATTTATCCAGTGTCATTTTGAGAATAACTGAAAAGCAGAGCCTAACAAATTTGATTTGGTGATATCAATTCAAATAGGAGAGCAAGTGTAGAATGATTTAAATGTTTCTTTTCTTATCTTCCACTGAGAATCACTGAAGTGAAAAATATAATTGTTTAGTAGGCGCACCAAAGTGTGAATGTGTCTGAGACAAGTAGAAGAAGTTTTAAGTTTTCTTTGTTGCCTATAAATAAACTAGAATTTTTGGTTGGTTTGGAAATTATTCCTCTTTTCTGTTTACTTGACCATTTATCATTAGCCTACTTGTTTTTTGATTATTATTTGAGTTATTTACGTACTGTATATATTAATCTTCTGTTGGAAGACTTAATAGGCAAAGATTTTTTCCCATTTGGTAGCTTGTCTTTTCATTTTGCTAACTGTTTCCTTTCTGTGCAGAAACCTTTATTTTTATACAGTCATGTTTGTTGATTTTTACTATTATTCCTTGGGCTGTAGAAGGAGTCTTCAGGAAGTCTTTGCCTGCACCTGTGGTTCCAAGTGCTTCCTGTGTTTTCCTTGTCTCACACCTAACTGCTTATCTCACACCTAACTGTCTCATTTCTGTACAGAACGAGACAGGGACCTAGCTTCACTCTTCTGCATATGTATATCCAATATTCCCAGCACCATTTGTCAAAGAAGTGCTTTTATGTGTATTTTTGGCTCCTCTGTCAAAAATCAGATGGTTGTAGCAGCATGAGTTTGTTTCTGTGCCTTCCATTCTACTCCATACATCTGTTTTTATGCAGTTACCTGTGCTGTTTTTGTTACTATGGTCTCATAATATGAATTGAAATCAGATATCTGAATGACTCTAACTTTATGCTTTTGCTTGGGTTTACTTCGGCTATTTGGGTATTTTGCCTTCATGTGAATTTTAGGATTATTTTTATAGTTGTGTGAAAACTGTCAGTGAGATTTTGGTGGATATTGCATTGAATCTATAGATCACTTTTGGTAATTCAGCCACCTCAACAATATTCATCTTGTAGAGCTCTGAACATGAGAGGGGTCCATTGATCTTCTAATACTCATCAATTTATTTTTTCCTGGCTTTACAATTTCAATTTCAGGTTTCTTTCACTTTTTGGTTACATTTATCCCTGATGCACTATTTTTTGTACACTATTGTCAATGAAAGTGTTTTTCTTATTTTCATCTCTATTACATCCATTGATATATAGAATAGTTATTGTTTTATGTTGTCAATAACTAAAGGCTTTGGCTTTAACACTGTTCCCTACCAAACTTCTGAATGTGAGGTCTCAGTTCAGAGAAGCATGGTCGGTCACTCATGATAGATCCTTACAATGGACATTCATTTTCATTTCTTTGAAATATCATTGGGATTTGGCTCACCTGTATTCCTTGAGAAGTTGATGCTCACTGCCTGACAAGACTTTGACACAGGTGAGGGTAGGTGCAGCCTTATGCTGAGTGAGTAAAAGTCTGAGGGGCATGCCCACAGCAGTACAAATGTTACTTGACTCTGATACAGATACATAAATACACATGTGTGATAAACTGATATGGAGTGTACATACTCATTGTTTTTTTTTTAAATGTCAGAGGACTAGTTTTGATGTTGCACTATGATTAGAACATAGTCACACGGAGACACTAAGTCGTCTACACATGGGACCTCTCTACTATCTATCCAACCTTCTGAGAAAATAAATCTCAAAAGAAATAGTGTAATAAACTGTCTTCTTCATATGATGAATATGCTGGAATTGTCACTGTACATTCTTATTTGAACATTACACTCACTCTCATGAATTAAACTATTGCAGGGACATGAAGGACCTGACAACCTGTGTCTCATTTAGTCTTCTTTCCTGAGTGCCAGATCACACAAACAGCTGGCTGTCTCTGGGTCACTCTGAGCTTAATGTGGCCAGTATTGACTCTCCTCCAAAACCAAAAAATTGATTTCCTATCAAAAATAAGATTTGTGCATATATTTTGCTTTCTGAAAATATTTATATACTTGACTCTCACAGTAACTATTTTAATTGGTTGGCAGAGGTGTTACTGTGCTAATTTAGGAGATAAAGGAACCAGAGAGAAGTGTTAACTGACTTGTCTGAGGATGATGCTTAATATGATGGAAAAGTGTTAGGTCCCAAGTTTCCGCACTGCCATGCCAGTGCATTTTCCCAGTGTGCTTTTATGGCCATCTCAAGTTGAAGACATAGTAGTGCATTTATGAAACTATGATATAGGAAAGGTTCTTTTTTTAAAACCACATGATTAAGTAGTTCTCACAGGAGACTGTTAGGAAGCAGTGCTGCATCGTTGGGCATTTCCAATGAGGCACTGGAAAGTTGCCTGTCAATCATCTGACCAGTGCTGGTCTCGTTTCATCTCTGCTTCTTTGTGCTTCAGTTCTGGGCAGTGAGGCACTTGACTTGACGAGGAATAGCATGCCATTCTCTGCTTTCCTAGGGCTCAAAGACTGAGGGAGGAATGAACATTCCTAAGCAGAAAAATTGCCGAAAGAAAGAGTCTCTGACATCTGTTTCTCTCATTTATGGAGCTCTTTTAAGATCAGCTTATCTTTCTTGGCTCTTAGAGTCTTAAATTAAAAACACCACTTTTATTTATATATATTGCCATGATTTATACACTGTTAAAATGAGTATCAGATGGTTTATATTTTTGTCAAAGAAATAGCTCAAACAGGTAATTTTTTTATCTTTTCATCTCAAAACCAGTATGCTAAGCATAGATGTCAGGTGACATTGCCTAATTGCTTTAAGGACCTAGATATTTTAAAAATGATCTTAACAAAATCAAGCTAAAGTGCATTGTAAGATATACATCCAACACATACTTATTCAGATAAATATGAGAAGCTAAGAAAGGCCCTTCAGCAAGAAATTTAAGGAAAGATACAGAAAAAAAGTCTATTTTAAATAGAAGCAGGTAGCTGGGGAGAAAAGTACTACCAAAAAGAAGAGCACTTTGCATTGAGCAAATTATAAAATGAGCTATGCAACAATAATTAAGAGGACACTAAATGTTTAAAAAAGGCCTAGGGAAACTGTTTGTAAGAAACTTTCACAAAAAATTCAAAGTTGATGAAGAGCAAAGAAATCCCCATACATTACTGACAAATCTGGGTCTTCAGGTTTATTCACGCTTCCTTGGATGGATCATTGGACATTGGGTCAGAAGCACCAGACACTGCGTTGCCCCTAGCTCCTCAGTCCCATCCCATGGCAAATATGTTCCTGCCTCACTTGACTTCATAAATAGTGAGCTGTCTTTACTTTTTTGATGGATGCCACATCTGGGGTAAAGATGTGGTGTATGTGTTAAAGAGTGGAGCTATCAAATAACACCAGTTAGTTTTTTTGTTGTACTTCTGGATAGTAAATATCCAAAGTCTTATCGAGTCATAGGATTTTTAAAATTGTCTGTGTAAATCCAAATGAACACCAGGCACTGCTGGGATGGCTTTCCAAGAAAGTAGTGAAGCACTTGACTTATTCACTTCCATGCCATGATCCGCAGCTCCTCCAACCACACCTTGCCATACTATCCCAGAGCTTTGCAATTCACCAGAGATGTGAGGCTAATAGCCCAGAGTCATCTTCCTCCGCTAGACTGTGAGACATTAGGACTGTGCCCCAATATGACCACATTTAATTTTTTAGGTGCCTCAATAAGTATTCTTCTTCTTCCTTCAAATGTAGTTCAGAAAATGTTTTCTGTGGGAGGAGAATATGCCAAGTGGGAAGGAGAAACAAGAAAGAAAAGCAGCCACATTCTTGACATCATGTTAGACACTTGTAGGAGGGGAAAGGTGATCATGCTACTTTGAGAACAGTGAAAGGAAGAGGGGAGACAACTCACCCGGAGGGCCGCCCCCAAACCTCCTTCTTCTCCCACAAGCATATTTAACCTTAGGCGCTGACTTAGTTCTGAATTGGGGGAATTAATCAAAGAATAGCTTGTACAAAATGATATAGAATTTAAATATTTTTCACTTTCAAGTGATCTTGGTCCTGAACAAGCTACAAACTTGATACTGACTTTTATTTCAAACTTTTATTTTGGTAAACATATTTTTTTTGTTTTTTTTATTACAATGTGGAAAATTATTTATGAGAATAGAAGGTAGATCAGGAACTAAAAGAAACTAAAAGTAGCAGAGTAACTAACACATTTGAATATCCCTAAGCTCTCTTAGTTAGGTAAGTGTTTATGAAAATATCCCTTGAAAATCCTATGAACTTTTAAAGAGCAGTGGAAAAATTTACCATTTTTGTTGCAAACAGCCCATGTTCCTATGTGATGACTCTGATAATCTATTGAGCCAAGTATTCTGGAGGACATAACAATATTTTTTGTTCTACTATCTGGATTTTACTTTTCAACACTGGTAAATAGTAAAATAATAACAAATTTTGCAATGAAGTTACATTTTAATCAGCTTATTTAGTCATGAGATATTATTTAAACCAAGTGCACAAGGGAAAAAATGACAAAAGCTCTTAGATTTGTCTGCAGCAGCCTTAACTCAGAGCTATGACTTTGTCCTATTGTCAGATAAAAACAAGAAGTTTCTAGAAATTAATTTGCATGAAAAAACAAAAGTATTTTGGTTTTTTCCCCTGATTTTACTACAGACACTTTCTACCATGACTTACAATCAAAAAGCAAATTCATTAGTATCCCTTCTTTTTTCAAAAAGGCCTGGCATCTTGAGCTCTACAGTTTCAAAATTACTTTGATTCTAAAGTGGAATTCTAAGTGGATTCTAATATTTTGCCCTAAACATTTTTTTTTTTAGCATTGTGGTACCAAAAACACCTACATGTAAGCTGTAAAATCTACTTAATTAAAATGATTAACCTAAATTATGAGGAATATTTGTATTAAAATTGAAAAACTGAATTATGGATATCTTTGATACTCAAATATCTTTGATACTTTGAATGTTTGCTTTATGTATTTCCAGTTGTGTTTTGCTTACACTGTCTGTAATTATTTATAGTATGTTTAGTTCCATGGCACATGTTCACATTACTTTCTTGAAGTGTATTTCCTTGGTATAATTATAATAAATGATTTTTAAACTGCTGCATATCAATACTTTCTTACAGAGATGGTTTCCTACTAAATTTGCCACATGATTTATTTTTCACTATCAATAATAGAAATTATTAATAGGAAAATGTGAAAATGTGATGTTTGGATATTATTTTTAATTACTTGAAATGTATCTTTTTCTTATTTCTCATGTATGATAATAAAGCAAGATAATTTTGATTTCATATTGCAAAAAATGCTGAATTTCAATTTGTCCTAGAAGTCTTTGTGTTAAAGAAATAATAGATTCCCTTTATTTAATTAGGATTTTAAGTTATGCACAATGAGGAAGAAACACTTCATTTATTTAAAGTGGTACGCTGAATGAAAAACAAATATGGGGAGAGATCATAGATCTAAAGCAAATATATTATCTTGTGATATTATTTTATTCTAATCTATTTCCATGTATTCGGAAAAATATAATGAAAAGGAAGAATGATTAAAATTTCTAGTCAAATCCTCTCTGAATTATTTGAAAAATATTCAGAAAATACTACTATGATATGGATCTTATTGCTGGCCTGGTGTATTACTACTTTGGTACTCAATCTCTCAGAATATCATTATTTTCCAAAATATGTGAAATGAGGATGGATAGAACTTAATTTACTTAAGCATTTTGACATTTAATCAACTATCCAGCATGGAAACAAATAATATACATGGGGATGTCACAAGGTTGAGGAAATCATTCAGTTTCTTTTATACACAGATGATTTAGTAATAGATAATGGGAAGAGATGTTTTACATGAAAATCTTCTCTGGAAGGATTAGTTTACAAACTACAGCTCAATAGACATTTCTGAGATATGTAGTGCTCAAAGCAGCTTAATCTTAACTCAGACCCGCTTGTACCTTAAACGATGACTGGATTGCTGAATTTGAGTATCACAGCTTACAGAGAGCTTAGTGAATTCAATGGTCATAGGATAAAATGGATCAAGAGGGAGCTTGTTGTTCCCCAGCTTGTACTAGAAGTCAAGCGGTGTGGTTTCCATTCTTAGCAACTCAGAAATCACCTTGGGGGAAAGACATTCATCCTTCAGTGTAGAACCCAGTAATACTTCTATATTTTTTCTAGAAGATAATAAAATGCAATCATCGAATTGTAATAAGACTGACAGATTTATTAACTGATTACTGTTTATTTTAGTTGATATTCACCACTGGAATTAATACAGAATTTTTCCCATCACTAATATTGACCCTTATTGATAAGCTTAGTTGCCTGAATAGTGTCCATGACTGCAAAAACGTACTCCTTCAGCCCATTATTGCCAAGGCTATTCTTGCATCTACTACTCTGGTGACATTAAATTTAGTAGTTTCAAGCTGGACCTGATTTCTTTTCTTTTTTGCAATTGACTTTTTATTGTGAAATAGGTACATCTTGTATACATATCACGATCACTCTCAACATTGACAATTTGTACCAGCATATGACATAACTTGATTCTCATTTTTCTCATCTCTTTACCCACTCTACCACCCCCAGCCCCTAAATATATAAGCTTGGTTTCCATTTTCTTATTACCATCACAATTTTTTCTTTCCCTCTATTACTAACCCCTACCTCATTTTTCTTTGAATAGTTGATATTGCACAATATCCAACATACATTTTAGAACTCACTTACAGTTTCAGTTTCTCACATGAGAGAAAAGATATATTTACACAGCTGTGACTTATTTATTTCACTTATGAGTATGACCTGAAGTACATCCATTTGAGTATGAATGACTCAAACTTGTCATTCTTTATGGTATAGTAATACTCCATTCTAAAAAAAAACACCACATCTTCTTTATCCAGTCTCCAGTTGATGCACGTTTGGATTGTTTCCAAGATTTACCTATCACAAAAAGAGCTGTTGAAACAGTGGGGTACATATATTGCTGTGCTGTGAATTCTTTATTGTTTCATGTATATCACTAGCAGGGGAATAGCAGTGTCAAAGGGATCTTTAATCCTAGTTTTTTTGGGGACTCTCCACACTGATCTCCATAGTGGCTGTTCCAGGGTCCATTCCCACCAACAGTGGAGAAGGCTTCCATTCTCTCTGCAGCCTTGTCAGCATTTGTTGCTGGTTGATTTCAAGAGAGCAGCCATTCTTTGTGAAGTGAGATGAAATATGTGTTGTATTCATCTGCACCTCTCAAATGACAAGTGATGTTGAGCATTTCTTCACATGCTTCTTAGCTGCTTTTACTTCTTTCTCTGAAAAGGATCCTTTCACTTCAGATGCCCATTTTTCAATTGGGTCTTTAAATTTGGGGAGTTAATTTTTAAAAGTTCTTCATATATTCTAAATAATAGCCCTTTATAGAACAGCTAGTAAAAATATTTTCCCATATCATTGGGTATCTTTTTGCTCTGCCAGTGGTTTCTTTTGCTGTGATGAAGCTTTTTAATAGAATGAGGTTCCATTTGTTGATCACTTCTGCTAGTTATTGTGCTATAAAAGTTTTGTTCATAAAGTCTTTCTCTAAGCCAATGTTTCCAAGAGTTTTGCCTAACATGGTTTGCAGCAGGTCTAATGTTTCTGTTTTAATATTTAGGTTTCTAATCCAATTTTATTTTACTTTAGTACATGGTGAAAGAGGTTTAGCTTTAGCCTTTGGCAGGTTAGAGCCCCGTTTTTCCAGCACCATTTATTATCCTCCATTTGGGATATTTGGCTTCTTTGGCAAAGATGAGGTGGCTTAATGTATCTGGAGTTGCTTCTGGATCTTCTAAGCTATTCTACTGTTTCTCAGGTCTATTACTTTGCCAGTACTATGCAGTTTTTATCACAGTGGTTTTGTAGTATAATTTCATATTGGGGATCATGATACCCCCTGCCATGCCCTTGTTACCTAGAATTGCTTTTGCTACCCTAGGTCATTTGTGGTTCCAGATAAATTTTTGGATTATTTTCTCTAAATCTTTGAAATATGTTTTTGGGATTTCAGTTGGAATTACACTGAATCTGCATAGCAGTTGTAGGAGTATAGCCATTTTGATAATATTGGTTCTTCCTACCCCGGAACAAGGGACGTCTTTCCATTATTTGCTACATTTTTCTGTCTCCTTTTCAGAGTGCTGTAGTTTTCAGAGTAGAGGCTTTTCACTTCTTTTGTTAGATTGATTCCTAGATATTTCATTTTTTGGATGCTATTGTGAAAGGGCTTGATTCCCCAATTTCTCTGTGAGTCTGTTTTTTGTGTATACAAAGGCTATTGATTTTTGAGTATTAACCTTGTGTCCAGCCATACTACTAAATTTGGCAATTAAGTCTAGCAGACTTTTGGTTGAGTTTTTAGGTTCTGCTATGTAGAATATCATGTCATCAACAAATAAAAACAGTTTAACTTTTTCCTTTCTTATCTTTATTCCTTTTATTTCTTTCTCTTGCCTAATTGCTGTGACTGATGTTTCCAGCCCTGTATTAACAATAGTGGTGAAAGTGGACATCCTTGTCTTGTTCCTGATATTAGTGTGAAAGGTTTATTTTCTGATCATGTAGTATGATTCTGGCTGTTGGTTTCTGTATATAGCTGTTATTAGATTGAGATAAAGTCTCTCTGTTTCAATTTTCTGTAGAGTTTTGATCGTGAATGGGTGTTGAGTTTTGTCAAACATTTTGTCTGCATCCATTGAGATGACTACGTGGTTTTTGGCCTTGTGTATGTCTGTGTAGTGTACTAGGTTTATTGATTTATGTATGTTTACCAATCCTTGCATCCCTGAGATGAATCCCACTTGGCCAGTGTGTATGATCTTTTTGATGATTCTCTGTATTCTGTTTGCCAATATCTTATTGAGGATTTTTGCATTAATATTCATTAGGGAGCTTTGCCTATTCTCTTTTTTGGTTGGGTCTTTCTCTCTTTTGGGAATCGATAGAATGGTTGCTTCTAGGAATGAGTTTGGGAGCAGTGCTTCACTTTTGATTTCATTAAAGTTTTTGTGAAGTAGTAGAGTTAACTCTTCTTTGAAAGTTTTGTAGAATTTAGTAGTAAAGCTTTCAGGACCAAGGCTTTTTATTTAAGAAGGGTCTCGCTTTGTAGTTCAGGCTGGCCCTGAACTCAGCCTCAAACTCACATCACAGCAATCCTCCTGCCTCTGCCTCCTGAGTGCTGGGATTATAGGCATGAGCCACCATGCCTGGCACTGTGGTATGTGGTGCTGATTGCTGCTGGACATGAGTCTCCACACCAGGTATTGTATGTGGTTACTGAGGATCAAACCCAGGCCCTTGCACTTGCAAAATAAGAGCTGGAACCACTGAGCTAAATGCCCGGCCCCAAAACTTTTTTTGTTGGTAGGTTTTTATTATATTTTCAATTTCACAGATTGATATTAAGATGTTTAATATTTCTATATCTTCTTCATTCAACTTTGGCAGTTCATATATGTCTAGAAATCTATCCATTTTTCCTACATTTTCTGAGTACAGATTTTCAAAGTAGATATTTGTTGTCCTCTGGATTTCTGGATCTGTGGTGATTTCCCCCTTTTCATACATAATAGCATGGATTTGAGCCTTTTTCTTCATTTGTTTAATAAGGTTGGCTAGGGGTCTGTCAATTTTGTTTAACCTTTCACAGAATCAACTCTTCAATTTGTTGATTTTCTGTATTGTTCTCTTGGTCTCCATTGCATTGATTTTTGGTTGGATCTTTATAATATCCTCCCTGGTGCAAGCTCTGGGTTTGTCTTGCTCTTCTTTTTCAAGTCACTTGAAATTCAGCATTAGATTTGCTTTTTTGAGCTTGCTCTATTTTCCTGGTATAAGGCATTCACTGCTATGAACTTCCTTCGTGGAACTGCTTGGATTGTGTCCCATAAATTCCTGTAAGTTGTCCTGGGGTTATTGTTTAATTGTAAAAACTGTTTAATTTCTTTAATTTCTTCTGTGAGCCTTGGTTGTTCAGTACAGTGTTATTCAGTGTGTTTTCAAAGTTTTTCAGGTGTTCCTTGTCATGGAATTATCTTATTTTCCCATCAATTTTGAAAGATAATTTTGCCAGATACATCAGTCTAGGTTGGAGGTTGTTTTTTTTCCAAGACTTGAAACACTTCGCTCCAGGCTCTCCTTGCACTGAGCATTTGCATTGAAAAGTCCGCTGTGATCCT
The DNA here is from genome assembly GCA_004026965.1 of Petromus typicus. Taxonomy (NCBI): domain Eukaryota; kingdom Metazoa; phylum Chordata; class Mammalia; order Rodentia; family Petromuridae; genus Petromus; species Petromus typicus. The sequence goes on from PVIR01005966.1 coordinate 61,620, forward strand.
GATGGGCTTCCCTTTGTATGTGTTTTTTCTTTTCTCTAGCTGCCTTCAGTATTTCATTCTTTTGTTGAATATTTAGAACCTTAATAATTATATATCTATGCGTAGATTTTTTTTTTTAATCATGGGCTTTTGGAGTTCTATGTGCTTCATTTATTTCTGTATTATTTTCTTTTCCTTTTCTGGTGAGGTTTTCTCAGCATATCTGTGAACTTTTTTTCTTTTTTTTTTAATGTGTGCTTTGTCTTCTGCTTCTTCAGTGACTCCAGTCAATCTTATGTTATTCTTCTTTGAATCAACCAGGAGCTATTGGGTTCATTTTTTTCCCCTTGCTATTTTCCATAGATTATTCCTTTCCTGTTCATTAGCTTCTATCCTGTCCTTTAGTTCTGAGATTTGGTCCTCAGCTTCATTCTTCTTACTGCTCAAACTTTCATTTTCATTTTTAATCACCTGGAATTCTGCTTGAAGCTGTTTAAAAGGTTGCACTGCTTTTGTTATCTCAGATTCTGTCATGCTCCTGATTTCTTCTTTAATCATATCTTTCACTGTGGACAGTATCTCTGTTTTCGTCTTGGATATCAGTTCTGATTTCCATTTTAAAAGGTCTGCTTTTGTTACCAGCTCAGAAAGTCATAGGGATTGAGCCTCAGTTTGCTCCATTTCCCTTTTCCCTGAGTTCTCTTGTGGTGATGAATTTTGTATCTGGTTTTTTAAATTTATTTTTCCTTTCTAGTCTGCTGATCTGCATCAACAGACACCATACAATCTCTGCAGCACTTGCCCAGACTCCCCCACACAGGAATGGGGGGTTTGGGGGCTTCCTAGTCTGGCCCCAGTGGCAGGAAGGCTGCTAGCCAGCAGCTGCGGTCACTGTGTGACCTCCATAGCTCTTACCCAGACTCGATATCCACAGTGGAGTGAAGGTCCTGCGGGCTTCTGGTCTGGTCCTGATGGCAGGAAGGCTGCTGGTTGGCAGGGTAAGTCACTGTGTAACCTCTGCAGTGTTTACCCAGATTTTTCTGCTGTGGAAAAGAAGTCCAGTGGGCCTGTGGGTGAACCTGTATGACAAAGAGGCCTTTCATGGGTGGAGCAAGGTATCAAGAGAACTCCACTGCACTTAAGGGACACACCTTCTGAAAAATGGAAATTCAGCAGGTTTGAGGGCAGGCTTCGATGACTTAGAGCTGTGTTCTTGCTTCTATCCATGTAGTAGTCTATGCAGAAATTCAGATATCAGTGGATAATACACTTTGATTGCCCTTGGATATAAATCACTTCCTCATAAACAATTGAAAATAAGATTCTCATGAGAATGTAATTTGTTTGGAAACATTACCCTGGAAAGGTAAATTAAAGTAGACATTTTAAATTGTATGTTTACTTTTTAAAAATAAAAACAAACATTACTATTACATCAATTTTCAATGTTAGAGATACACATAAACTTAAGGAAACAAAATTTTCTAGTATATGTTTCTCTGGGGTTTTAGCCTGGTAGGGCTTATCTCCCACCCTGCTCCTCCCTTGACTCTCTGTGCTGCCTGTGTTCCATAAGTGGAGCAGCTTTCCTCCTTCCAGACCCTTTCACTGTGCTGTTCTACCTCTGAGCTGGCCACTCGTGGACCAAAATGATCTAGACTGAGTCCAAATAAAATCTCCCTCCCTTTAGTTGTGGGTGTCAAGTATCAAGTCTTAGTGGGGAAAAGTGGCTGATGACAGATTATGAGCAGGCTATCGACACCTTGGTCACCAGACCCAGAATAACCTCTCCCTATGCCAGAGTATGTAAATATGGAGCTGATAATCACACAGAACTCTCTCTGCTCTCCACAGTTCTCTCTAAAACTTACAAAGATTCTGGTAACAGCAGCTACCAGGCCATAATGTATCTTGGTATTTATTTCCTTTTTCCTGAAATCAGCCACAATAGTACTCAATGACTTTTGTCCAGTTTGTGCTTGCCTCCTGAAATCCTTTCATTCTTTACACAGGAAACAAATGGACAGGAATTTAGATGCAAATAATTGAACTAGGTTCAAGATATTTCCAGGAATATGGCTAAAAACTGTGTTAGTCTCCCTAACCTTTCCATGACTTGAGGTTCTGGACCTTTCTATGATAGGAGGCTGATTTCTGCAGAGTCCCTAGACTGCCTTGGATGAGATGGTGCAATAAATGTGTGTTTCTCTGTTACCATTTGTTCTTTCTTCCTCTGTAATAGAATCCTGTATTGACAAGGTGGTCACGGGCCCACTTGGAAAGTTAGGTTGCCCACACTCGCTGACAGATACATGTGTCTTGTAACAAAATTATGACTGATGAGGTGTAAGGGGAAGTATTTATTGGAGCCTCCCAGATGTCTCTTTAAAAATTTGATATGCTTTCTTTTTCATTTTTTCTTTTGTCCTTGTTGGGACAAGGATCAATTGGAGCTCTAGATACAGTGCTGGTCCCAGAATTGAACTTAAGATTGGAAGGTAGGCTCTGTGGTTGATGAAGCAGAGTGAGGGAAAACTAGATTCCTGAATATATTATAGTGATGGTTTACTAGCCCAATGGTATTTTCTTAAGAATTTTTTCATACAAGGGAAAAATTATTTATCTTAATAAAGCCACTATTATGTTTTCTGTTTTGAATTGTATTGAATATAGTTTAAATTACAATGAAAATAAAAACGGTAATTCCATAAGTACTACTCCAGATTTAATCTCCATCTAACTATTGTGCTATACTAATTACAATACTACTAGTCCATATGCATTCCAATGTTTGTTTAATTGTATCAATATCTCACAAAGTATTTTCTTGATAATTGTTTTTAATGTTTCTCACAGGTTTTCTTGGTTATCATTTTACCTTTCTACAGGAAGTCATCCAATAGTTGATAATTTATTTACCTACTCCCATGCAAGACACAAAGTTGTTTCTACTTTCTCATAATTATGGATAAAATTATGATGTTCAGCGTTGTGCATACTGAGCTTAAGTATTGCTAGTTCTGTGTCAGTGTAGTGCTCTCTAGTAAAAGTTCCGTGAGTAGAAAACTTTATCATTTGCTCTTGAATTTCTTATTTCAAACACATAGTCTCCATTATCTCTTCCCATTTCAAGGTCGGATTTCCTTTCAGATTACACATAGTTCCTGTGACACTGCTTCTGCCCAAGTGACTTCTCCTGGTCCCTTCTCAACTTTTGCTGTCAGAGAAATTCCTAGTACTATGAAAGGTTCACATATTGATATATATAAAGAGGGTCAATTATTCCTACAAGGCTTTGTTTTCAGATGCATATGGTTACCTTATGACAGTAACCATCAGTACTTTATGTTAGTGTCAAACCCTGTTCATTTTTTTTTAAATTATCTTTATTGGTACATTAAATATACACATCATGATTGCACTCCACAATGGGGATTTGTACCAGTATAAGACACAACTTAATTCTCATAAAGGGATGATTCTGTGAGGAAAATAAAATTTTGAATATTTTCATCATCAATAAATCTCAGATAACAATGAGCTGACGTGGGTCACCACCATCAGCTGTTCTCATATCTGACCTCACACTGACCTTTTCTATAGCTATAGCACAGGATCCTGCCCCTGCACCTTAGAGAAGTGGCTCACTTTTGCTCATGGTTTTGGGGCATTCAGTCCAAGTTGGCCTATTGTAATGCAGAAGTATGACAACAGTAGAGCACAGCAAAGTAGTTACTTATTTCATAGAAGCAGAAAAACAGAGCACTGGAGAAGAACCAGGAAAAAGAACAAGGAAATAGAGAAATAGGCTCTACTGCCTTGATGGCCTACAGGCCAAACAGCTTGACATAATTAGGTTAAAGTGTGACAACCCACCACTTGCCAACTTACTACCTAAACACAACCACTTGAACCATACTTACAGTCCGAATAAACACAATATTATTCATTGTTCCACCTAATATGATACAATTATTTTGAGTGTAATTGAAAATGCAGTAAACTTTTTCCTGATGTCTCAACAACGTCAGCATTCCTCAAAAGTTCAGTGAAATTTGAGAGCTTGTTACCCGGCCTCCAAGGCATTCCTTTGAGATCTGGATAGAAGTCTTTCTGACTTCAAAGCTATTACATTATATACTCTCAGCAAAACATCATCACGTGGACTATGTCAAAGTCTGCTTCCAGAAGCAGCATTATCCACAATTCTTGGGCCACATCTGCTATAGCCTGCAGGCCTGGATAGCTGCACTATCCAGCCAGTGAAATGATTTGGGAGACCCAAATGTTAGAGCTGAGAATATAACCTGGGTAACTACTTCCTCACTTTCTTTTTAATTAATTGATTTCATTGGTACAGTTTATAAACACAACATGGCCATAACTGGCATTAAGAATTTGTACCAGCATATGATAGAACTTAATTATCATTTTTTTCCTTTCCCTTCTCACCCTCCAGCATCTGCCCCTTGTATACATAAGCTTTCTTTCCCATAATGTTTTTTTCTTTTCCTACTTTACTAACCACTATCCCCTTTATCCTTCGAATATTTTCTATTTCACAATATCTACCAGGCACTCTAGAACTCATTTATGTCTTCAGTTTCTCATACCAGGAAAAAGATACAGTATTTACACACCTATGACCCATTTATTTCACTTATGAGTATATCTTCAAGGTACATCCATTTGAGAATAAATGACTCAAATTTATCATTCTTTAGGTGAAGTAATACTCCATTTATTTTTTGAAAAAACACATCTTCTTTATGTAGTCTCTAGTTGATGAGTATTTTGGTTGTTTCCAAGATTTAGCTATCACAAACTGAGCTGCTATAAACATAGTACACATATGTTGCTATGATATGAATCTTTTAATTATTTCATGTATGTGCCTAACAGGGGAACAGCAGGGTCAAATGGGACCTCTAATCCTAGTTTTCTGAGAAGACTCCATACTGATCTCCACAGTGCTTATACCAGTCTACATTTTCACCAACAGTGGAGAATGATTCTTTTCTCCCCATAGCATTGCCAGCATTTGTAGCTGGCTAATTTTGAAATAGCAGCCATTCTTCATGGAGTGAGATGAAATCTCAGTGTTGTTTTCACCCGCATCTCTCAAATGACCAGTGATGTTGAACATTTCTTCATGTGCTTCTTAGCTTCTTTTACTTCCTTCTCTGCAAAGTGCCTTCTCATGTCAGATCCCCATTCTTGAATTGGGTCTTTAAATTTGGGGGTGCTGATTTTTTTTAAGCTCTTTATATTCTACATAATAGTCCCTTGTCTGAGAAGGAGCTGGAAAACTTTTTTTCATGCTGTTGGCTGTCTTTTCACTCTACCAGTGGTTTCCTTTGCTGTGCAGAAGCTTTTGGAGGGTATGAGATTGCATTTGTTGATACCTCCTGCTAGCTCTCATGGAACCATGGTTTTGTTCATAAAGTCTGTCCTTAAGCCAGTGTCTCCAGAACACGACCTTACCTGTTCTGCAGCAGTTTTAGTGTTTCTCTTTTAATATTTTTGTCTCTAACCATTTTGAATTTAGTTTAGTGACTGATGAACAGACAGGTCTAGCTTTAGTCTTTGACAGGTTGTAGCCCAGTTTTTCTAGCACCATTTGGTAAAGAGGTTATCTTTTCTCCATTGAGGATATTTGACTCCTTTGTCAAAGATGAGGCAGCTTAATGCATCTGGAGTTGTTTCTGGTTTTTATAATCTATTCCACTAACCCTTTGGTCTGTTATTTTCCCTGTGTCATGCAATTTTTTTTAAACAACAGTAATTTTATTTTAAATTGGAGATCATGATACCTCAGCCATGTCCTTGTTGTCTAGAATTGCTTTTGTTATTCTACGTCTTTTGTGGTTACAGATAAATTTTTGGATTATTTTCTCTAGGTCTGTGAAATATGCTGTTATGATTTCAACTGAGACTGCACTGAATCTGTATAGTAGTTGTGAGAGTATAACCATTTTGATGATGTTGGTTCTTCCTACCCAGGAATAGGGGATGTCTTGCCCTTTTCTGATATCCTCTTCAATTTCTATTTTCAGAGTGCTGTAGTTTTCTGAGTAGAGGTTTTTCAACATCCTTTGTTAGATTGATTCCTAGATATTTCATTTTTTTGAATGCTATTGTAAAAGAAATTAACTCCCCTATTTTTTGTTCAATGAGTCTGTTATTTGTGTATAAAAAGTCTATTTCTATTTTAGCCTTGACCTTGTATTTGACTGTTAAAACGTTTGTCAATTAAGTCTAACATTCCTTTTATTGAGTTTTTGGTATCTTCTATATAGACTATCATGTCATCAGCAAATAATGACAGTTTAATTCTTCCCTTCCTATCTTGTTCCTTTTATTTCTTTCTCTTTTCTAATTGCTATAGCTAATGTTTCCAGCACTATATTGAACAGTAGTGTTGATAGTGGACATATTTGCCTTTTTCCTGATCTTAATGTGAAAGTTTTAGTTTTTGACTATTTATTATGATATTGGCTATTGGTTTCTTATAAAAAGCTTTCATTAGTTTAAGACAAAGTCCATCTATTTGAATTTTCTGTAGTGTTTTGATTATGAATGGGTGCTGGATTTTGTTGAATGCTTTTTCTGTAACCACTGAGATGACCATATGGTTTATGTCCTTGAGTCTGTTAATATAGTGTATTACATTTATTGATTTACATATGTTGAACCACCCTTTTATCCCTGGGATGAGTCCAACTTTGTCAACATGTATGATCTTCTTGATGATTATCTGTATTCTGTTTGCAAGTATCTGATTGAGGATTTTTGTATCAATGTTCATTAGGGAGATTGGTCTGTAATTCTCTCCCTCTCTTTTTTGGTTAGGTCTTTTCTCCTTTTGGAATCAATGGAATGGTTGTTTCTAGGAATGAATTTGGGAAAACCGCTTCTTTTTCAATTTCATTAAAAAGTTTAAGAAAAAGTGGTATTAACTCTTCTTTAAAAGTTTTGTAAAATTCAACAGTAATGCTGTCAGGATTAGGGCAAGGTCTTGCTTTGTAGCTCAACCTGACCCTGAAAACACTATCTAGCCTACACTAGACTCGAACTCACAACAATCCTCCTGCCTTTGCCTCCCAAGTGCTGCAATAACAAGCATGAGCCACCTCTCCCATCACTGTGTTATGTGGTTCCTGAGACTGAACTCAAGACCTTGCACTTTCCAGGAAGATACTGTAACCACTGAGCTAAATCTCTGGTCCAGGAGCAGTGCTTTTCTTTGTCAATAGCTTTTTGAATACATTTTCAAATTCACAGATTGATATTGGGGTGTCTAAAATTTTTATATCTTCTTTGTTCAATTTGAAAGTTCACATGTTTCCAGGAATCTATTCATTCATTTACTTTTCCATGTTATTGGGGTACACGTGTTGAAAGTAGATTTTTATTACCCTCTGGACTTTGCTGGATCTGTGGTGCTTTCCCCCTGTTCATTCTTAATAGTATAGATTTGAATATTTTCCTTTCTTTGTTTGATAAGGTTCCCTGAGGGTCTGTCAATTTTGTTTTATTCTCTCGAAGAACCAATTCTTTGATTCATTGAATTTTTATATCATTATCTTAGTCTTCATTGTATTGATTTCTGCTCTGATTCTTATATTCCTCCTGAGAATGAGCTTTATTTTGCTCCCTTTTTTCGAGTCTCTTGAGGTTCAGCATTAGATTGCTTATCTGAGGTTGCTCTGTTTCCCTGGTATAGACATTCACTGCTATGAATTTTCCCTATAGAACTGCTTCCACTGTGTTCTATAAATTCCTGTATGTTGTACTGGGGGTATCATTTAATTACATAAACAGTTTAATTTCTTCGGTGATCCAGTGGTCATTCTGAAAAATGTTCGATTTTCGAGGGTTTGCGAGGATCTTGGAATTTCTTTTGCTATTTGGCTCCAATATCAAGGCACTATAGTTAGGCAGTATGCAGGGAATAATTTCAGTTTCTCTACATTTACTTCAATATAATCTATGAACTAGCATGTAGTTTATTTTGGAGAATTACTCATGAGCAGTTGAGAAGAATGTGTATTCTGACTGTGGCATGAAATACTTTGTAGGTATCTACTAATTTCATTTGTTCAAAACTTTGGTTCAAGTGTTTCCTTATTGATTTTTTGTCCAATCAGTCTGTCTTGTTGTGACAGTGGGTATTGAAGCCTTCTACTAATGTTGGATTAGTGCTTATCTGGTTTTTCATATCCATTAATATTTATTTTATATATATGGGTGCATTAGAATTTGATGCATAAATATTTATGAATGTCATCTTTTTCTCTTGGTTTATTCTCTGTACATAATGTCCTTTTTCTTTCTCAAAATCAGTTTTGACTTGAAATCTATTTTGTCTGAAATAGGATAGGCACACCTGTTTTTTTGCAGTTTCCTGTAGCACAGAGAATTGTTTTCCATTCTTTTACTTTCAATCTATAGCTTTCTTTCTGCATCAGGTGTTTTTCTTGTATGCAGGATATTATAGGATCTTGATTTTTAATCCATTCTGCAAGACTGTATCTTATAATTGGCTCATTGAGGCCATTGGCATTAATGGTTATGACAGGTAAGGGCTGATTAAATGCTGTCATGATGTTTCCTGTTCTTCGCTCTTTTATTCTTTTCTTTTACCATTGTCCATTTAATTTCTTGGCTTGCCAAATGAATTCAATCTTTTCAGTCTCATGTGAATTTCATTGTTTTTGTCCCAAGATATTCTTTAGAATGTTTTGGAGTGCAGGTTTTATATTTGTTAAGTTTTTCAGGTGTTCTTTGTCATGGAAGTATCTTATTTCCCCAAATATTTTGAAAGACAGTTTTTCAAGATACATCAGTCTAGACTGGAGATTGTTTTCCTCCAACACTTGAAACA